>VZRI01008435.1:121719-161717 GCA_013397515.1 Upupa epops | reverse complement strand
CCTGCCATATGAGACCCTGAACTACACAGTCTCATGGTCACTGCAACTAAGGCTGCCCTCAACCTTCACTGCTTCAACCAGACCCTCCTTGTTTGCTAGCACAAGATCCACCATTAGAAGAAGGTTAGGTAATGGCAATATTTTTCTTTATATAACTGGAGAACATTTCCCTTTGATATTTGTTCCACATGCATATAGCGCACCTTGTTTTACACCAACAGTATTTTTATAGAGCATCTCTGGATTGTTTTCTAGCTACTGCATTTTGAGTTGCATTGTGGAGTGATCTCCAATGGATTTCTTCCGGGTGCATTAACCAGGCTCCTTTGCAGCAACACTGGAAGATGTGTTCCAGAAGCACTTAAGTGCTTTGACCATTAATGAGTATTCAGCCTGTAAGACCAGCCTAGAGCTAAGAGAAAGTCCTTGAAATGTATATAGTGTAGACACAGAATCCTCAGCAACAACCACTTTGTCCTATCATTCACCTTATTTGCTAATGTGGAGCAACCCAGTCTTATACCCTTGACCTGCAGCTAACTTCAGTGAAACTACACACACTAGTCCAACAGATTGGTGTCAGTCACCATTAGAGTTGTTAGCATAGACCCATTGTGAGCCAGAGCAATATTTTAAAGGTCTTTCAAGTCTGGTCTCCACACAGCTATTAGGCAGTCCAGGAACCTTAGCTGCAAACACCAAAATCCAGTAAGAAATAATCCTACCGGCAAGTTACACTGCAAAAAGCAAATAACAGCAAGCAAGGTGGGAATGTCATACGTTTTATTCAATAGCTGTGCTAAAATGGAAACTGTTGCTTTCCCTGTGATGAATCTTCCTCGTTATACTTTGCATATAGGAGAAGGCATTCAGAACGTCGTGTCAGGTGTACAACTACATACTATATACTTAAAGTAACGTGGGAAAGAGCCCATTTTTAAAATTAATGTTTTATATCGCCACATCTATTGTACACAGGTGTTCAATGCATTTGCTGAAGCATATAGTGTATCACATATAGAAAACCTTATTTCCCTTCAATGCTTCACCTTCTTTATAGGATATATAAGCCAGATTAATGTTGTTAGTAAAAGACCTAAGGGCAGTAGATTCATAGTGTGACCCCTGAAGTTTATTGTGCTCAAGACTGGACAATGTTCCTTGACATTTGAAGATCTATCAGGTATTGTAATTGGGAGCAAATTGCCTTGGATAGAGCTATAACTTCTATCATAATTCTTGCCGGAAAGTGGTCCTCTTAGGGGCATGAAAAACAAAATAATGAGCCTGTCTTTTTCTAATCCCTTGGAGAACCTGTTAATTTACACATGCTTACCGTTTCATTTTCATGGGTCCTAAAATTTGCACAGAGACTCGGGGTCTGGTCTGTTCCACAATTAAGTGAAATGCAAAGCCAGAAATGCTGTTCTATGGCTCTTTGGTTACAACGTGCTTACAAACAATAGATCAGTCCATGTTGTACAAGAACAAATACGCTTTCCTCCTGTTACTTACTAACTTGGACAAATGTTTCCTTATTTACTGCCACGGTACAGAGCATGGCAAGATCAGGCTTTGCATTGGGCAGGTCACACGGATGGAAATGAGATGCCTGATTTCACTCCCAGCTTTGGCACTAGAGCTCCACATGAATTTTGAGTCTCTTCATTCTTTTCATTGTGGATTCTCTTCTCCCTTGCACTAATGAGGACTAGTCTTTCACAGTGGATTTCCCCACTGACTACTTCAAAACAAGCTATTCCACTAAACGAAATACTGCGTACCCCCTGGACAAAATGACAGATTTAAAAAGTAAATGTTTTTATGCTTTGATTTATGATTTGTTCTCTCTATACATATTCACATACTTCTGTATGCATATAAGAATACTCCTGGACAAGATACGAACCTAAATTTCAGCTTCTAAAGCAGCCAGAGTGAAAGCAAACTTCAGGTACAAGCATGCATATAATCTGTTAAGAAACACTCTAGTAATGGTTTTCTTCATAGGTAAGCCATAGAGAGCTTTCAACACACAAGGGACTTGTACCACTGCATGGTTTTTGTTGAACAACTTCTCACTGCTAACCAGTGATCCTGCATCCTAGACTTTGCCAGCATAATGGTGGCTGAGATGGGCTCTGTGTACCCATCCACCCTTTGGATTCATTGCCAGGGACTGTTAATGACCATGAGAGCACTTAGCCTGTGTAAATAACAGATGCCTGCACACAAACCCTGACATTCCAAAATCATTCGGTTGAAATGTTGGTTTACTATCTTTTTACACTGCATGAAACCACCGCCTGTAAGACAGAAAATCTGCTCTGAACACAACAAAAGGAGGAACAACAGTTTGTTCTGAATGCCACAGAGGAACAGCCCTCACAACATGACTAAGTGTGAAAAGCAAAACAACAAGAGAACAAAACCACATTAAAGAAACAGCCAACAGTCAACTAAGAAAAAAGCTTTTCCTGTGCTCTTGTGAGAAATAATGCCAGTTGGAATAAAGATCAAGTTTCCCATTTACACTTTCCATGGCTTGCTTTCTTTTCACCCTGACAAACAAGAGAATTGAAACATGGAAGATGACATGCTTTCTCAGTGAATGTAACCGAGTGCTTCCCATGGAGGCATGCCATGCCACCACATTAATGGATTTCCATTTCACAGTTGCTTCTGCAGATAGCAATGGCGCTTTTCTTTGTGTGTATCAGAATTCAAGCAGACAAAACTTCTTTACTAGAAACAGGCACTTCCATAAGCAATCAAACAAACAAAGGGAGGTTTTGGTTGGAGGAAAACAAAGCAAACACGGGAGTGACAGCTGGGAAGCCGTTTTCCACTATTTACCAAAGTTGATAAGATACCGATACAGAGGATTTGTTCCGGCTTACACAAGTTAGCTGTTTATTTCTAAAGAAAGTAGAATTGCCAGAGAATTAAAACAAAATTCTACTTTAAGAAGCACAGGTTTTACAGCAGGCATAGCCCTTACCAAGTAGAGATTACGGAAGAAACAGAGACTCTATTTCTTCCGTAGCCATATTCAATTTCTTCAAGCTATGACTATTGAAATGAAGGCTGAGCTATCAATGTGTCATTGTGCTGAGGAGAATGAACTGAAGCTAAAATGAACCAGTTATTATGAACAAAACAAAAGGGCATTTATTTTAGAGACAGGAAAAATTACATTTCATATGATCCAAAATCTGATTCAGCAGGATTTTTCACTTGTCCATTTTAGTTACTACTGCATAAAGATCTTTATGTTTGATCACCACCTTATAAAATTCTCCAGTGAAGGGGCAATGAACTAGATTATGATCTTGCTGGTGGCTGTGTAGATCTCAAGTAACTTCACTACAATCACACTGCTATAAGTATTTATAGCTTATTGCAGGAATTTTAAGAATTGCAGTGGTATCAAGTGCTATAGAGTGCAAGATATTTTAAATATTGCAAAAGTATGTTTTGTATTTGTAAACACCAGCCATAGGACTTAAAGTTGCCACAGCAAACACCACTGCCTGGTGCAATGCAAATTCAGCTTCTTCAATCCAGGCTCAAAGGGCATCACTCAGCAACTTGTTTCTTCTGTGACAGTCAGAAGGGACTCGAGACAGGGGTCTCAAAGCAGCATTGAACAAGATCACATGCAAAAATATTTGTTTCTGGTTAGCTTCCCACAGGAATATGGGAGACGGCTTATTTGATGAGAGAAAAGAAGGCAATAGTTTGCTGGCATTAATCCACTGAAAAATCTTGTCTTCCCTGGCTCCTTCGTTTTCTTTCATTCCCTAAACATGACATGCATATTTCAAATTACACATTTTTTTACTTGGTAATTATTTAATAAGATCAGGATGGAGTAAGCAAATAATGGCTCAAGAAGGAACGTTTAATTTCCAAGACTGTCCTGAGAGATGCTTCATTGAGGAGAGTCATAGCAATTACTTGCAAATTTAGTGTCAGACACATCTCACTAATTCAAGAGTAGGGAAGACAATGTGCATTAGCACTAGGAAGGTTGTAGATAGTGATAATCAGATAATGAACATCACAGTGGTGAATCTACAGGCAGAAATTACACAGCTGCCTGTCTGAGATTTGAAATGCAAATTATTTTGTAGATTTACTCAAACTCTCCATCCTGATTAGTGCTTTGACTGGGCCTTGCTGGGATGCCTATTTACCTCATGACCTTTGGCAGACTTTTGAAATTGCTTGAGGGATTAGGATTCTGACTGATAGGTGTTGAATGTAACGCACTTCCAAGTTTCCGAGAATTTAAGGACAGAACAGAAAAGCAAAGTTCAGCAGTCAGCGGTGTTATGACAGTACTCTTGGATCAGTTTTCATAAGTATTTCTAAACAGCTGGATCTGTCTACTTATTAATATGGTTTTTATCACGTTCTCTTGGGAGAGTCATGCTAAAATACAACTCCCAGGATTAGTTGAAACAGAAGAGGCAGATTGAAAAGCAAAACAATGTGCTAACATCCATGGATTAGAGCAGTCTCCTGGTTGACAACATCATGAAAGATAGCATAGTGAGACTGCACTAACTCGGGTCTTGTGGTAAACGATCCTTAAGACTTGATGACAAACTGAAAATTGAGACAGTGAAGCCTTAGAACAGAGAACTGCTGTCCTCCTAGTTTATTCCGTGAAGGACATCTTTTGATTCACTCTACACCAAAGGATGATGCAGAACACACGATGAACCTGGATGCTAACCTCTTGCCCTGCTTTTCATATCACTGAACAGAAGCAAAGCCACTGGCAGATCCCCGGATTTTCTACAGAGTATTGAGACTTATCCATAAATACAGGAGTGGCCTGATCCAGTTTAACTGTGCCAAGTAGTACTGTTCTCCTGGAGTACACTGACTGAAGTTACTGTGGGCATGAATCAAATTGGTAAGATCTGCCTCTTACTTGTACTTGCTCAAATTCAGTACTTTGTGTGTGCATCTCTAATACAGCCAAATAGTATATTCAACAACAGTGAGAGAGAATCCTCAAGTCCAAACATGCACAAAGTGATATTTCTGATGTAAAGGTTAATGCTGATTTAAATTGCTTTTATCCTTCCCTCCTGCTGGGTAGGAACACATTCGGATTTACTATTCCAGAATGTTCTCTTTCAGAATCTCACAGCTTTGTCCCAAAAGACTTCATTCTCTTCTTCTGAAGTTGCAAGAACAAATTACAAGCGTGATTATTCATAACCTTAAATGCCTTTTATTGCAAAATACTAATAACCTTGACCCTAAATCTTATCATTGGTCAAGTAGCAATTACCCTTTTTCTGACAGCTGTCTTCTTTATTTTCTACCTACGCTAAGTCATGAGTCTTTCAAACATTTGCTAATAGATGGAATTATTTCCTTTTGCTGTTCCTGTTTAGATATTATCCTGTGTTCATCACCATCCCTCTGAATTGTGATGGGAAACCATAGATGCTTTGAGATTAGATAGATGGATAGAAAGCTATGAAATTTTCCGTTAATATTTGTGAAGCACCTAGAGACTTCACAATAAAGGAGGAATGAGAAATGCAGGGATTTCTTGTTATGTTTCAATGCCTGAAGGTAAAAAGAAGAGAGTAGGAAGAATCAAGTCAAATGGTATGGTAGATCTCAGAAAATTAATCTCTTTGATCTGTGACTTCCCTGTTCTCTACCCATCTCAATTTGCACTTGCCAAACTAGACTTCATTTGTTTCCTCTGAGACTTTCCTTTAAAATGGATCTGAATGGGGGTAGGGATTTCTGTAGAGCACAGGTAATTAGTGCTGGAGGACTCTGATCATCTCTTTATACAACTCCTTACCATTTGACACAATTCTACATAATAAGTTTTCCCTTGAAGAAAAATGGTCTGAGACAGTATCTCCTAGGAGGCTGATTTATGGTGTGAGAAGAGCTTCAGCTTTCCATCATCTACATACACTGCTCCTTTTTCTTCACCTCTTGTTAATACTTGTTGGAGAGCAGAACAACAATATATCACATCTAAAGAGAAAATCCCAGCCCCCTGCCATCATCCTCTGGGACAACCAACTGCTAATCTCTTCCTCTTGTTCCAATTTCCTTTCTGTTTGTTTTATTTTAATTAAAGTGAGATTAATCCACAAGAAAACAAGCTCAGGAAAGCTATACTGAATATACACGTGCATTTTAGTTTAATAAAAAGTTGGAGTATTAAATAAAATTAAATCACTTCCTCCAAACAAAAGCATGAATTAAAATAAAACCATACAGCAGCAACAAAACCAAGAAAGATCATGATCAATTAATGATTAATATTGTGTTGTTCTGCGCTTGCCCTACATCAATTCATGCCTAAAAAGATAATTTAGAAGATGGTGAGAACTATTAGGGCTGTTTAGGCAAATACCAACAAAGCCCAAAAAGCTAAGCAATAGGAGAGACTAACAGGCAATAGCAAAAGACCTTAAGGAACATGAGACTAATTAGGGAAGTCGGCCATGTGTTTTGTTATCACTCCATTACAATGAATGTAAATGAGGCCAGGAGTTGAACATCTCTGCTCAGGAACACCTCAGAAACAGGAGTAGGGGAAAAACCAGATCCACCCTTGTATAAGTTATTGAGGTTCAGAGAAGTTCAAATGCTTAAGAGCTGATTTCAAACAAAGTGACCAAAATCAATAACAGCTAGAAGATCACAAGTTCACCAAACATTCAGAGAGGGACTGCATAAATACAATTCCAACAGACCTTTTTTATAAGAGTCAATGAGGCAGGGGAGCTAACAAGGGAGACTCATGACAGGAAGAAATAACCATTGCACTTCATGGATAGTTGTTTGGAAACAATTTTCTTGTGCCAATAGCTAGTAATGGTACAAGCTTCAATACTTTTATTTGTACTTTAATGAAAGGCCACTTGTCAAATGTTTGCACAGAATAAACCTCAGCTCAAAGCATGTGAATGTATGCTTTGCTTTCTTTGCTTTAAATATGGTAGTAATCCCACCTCTATTCAACCACATACTTGAAGTCATGCTGTGCTGAACCACATCTCATCTGTCTCTTGAGATTCCGCGATAAAAATTATTGGTTTGCATTTCAGCAGCAAGAAAAGTGATTCCCATGTACAGTTTGTTTGTAAAACATTCTGTCAACCAAATGGATCTTAAGCAACTGCATATTCTTAAAAGGCAAAAACACAAGCAGAAGAAAACCCCCACCCTCTTTCTAAATGTGAATGGCAGTAGACAAACATGACAAAGTGAAGCCAGCTTTACTGCTGATTCCCCTTGGAGAGACAAGCATGTTTGCAACAGCAAAGACAGCAGCCCAGTCTGCTGCTGGGGTGATGCTAATAAACAATTTGAAGGTGCTAAAGTAGATGACATGGTGCTGTTTCAAGAATCAGGACCCACAAGAAGTATCGGAGGACAGGCTTGGGAAATGTCTACTACTTCTTCTAGACATTTGTCAGATGGGTTGCGTTGCTCCTGCCTAAGCTGGTGAGAGGCAATATTTTTCTTTCTGTAAAAAAAGACGCATTGTTCAATGCTTCTGAATGCTATGACAGCTAGAAGGGGGAAAGGCAACCTGCAAGTGACAGTAAATGCATTCTCTCTCTTTTTAATATCCAGTGTGTATATCTGTAATGCACTGTTCAGTATGATTCTCCAAGGCAGCTGGGAAAGTCAATGCACTGTCAAAGCAAGAACAGTGCTGGCTTTCCACTCAGAAGTTTTTGGGTTCCCTGTTTCTACATTTTATGATGGTATACTGGCATCAACTGGTAGCACACACTGACAGAATGGGATGCAAAGAATTGGAATACATTCCCCTACCCAACAAACACTGCTTTTGTTCGCCCTTGCTTCCTCTTCTTTTCTGTACTTAGGCTTAACAGATCCAAATAGCCTTCCTACTACAGGGAAACATTTCCTGACCAGTCAGCAGAGCTAGTTTCACATTTCTGCTTAAACTCAATGTTCTCAGCACACAATCAAAACAGAAGATAGATGTTTCATATGTATCCCTTTGGGTGGGAAGATCACAATCTATAAAGAAGGAAAGCAGAACCTTTTCATTCCTCCTAAGTATAAAAACACATTGTTTTCACATTTGCAGTTGAAATCTAGATTGCACCATGCAAAGGTACTCTGGACAGTGTAAGTTTACAACTGGTTTTGGAAGCCTTTTGATACTGATGCCCATCTGCATCTAGTAAATTTGACAGCCTCTCTTGGCTAGATAAACTGCTGCTCCCTTGCAGGTCACTAGATGGTGATGGGGATTATTTAAATAGCTTTTAACGCAGAGTGAAGCTGCAGACCTTGCTGCAGGTAATGAGTGAATGAACGCTTGCTGCTCCCCATCATTCTTTTCAATTCCACTCACATCATGTAATCTCAGACAGCACAAATTACCATCAGTGCAAGATACCAGGAATACCTCAAAAACCACCATGGAGTTCAGTGTGAGAGGAAGAGACTGAACAGCATCTCTAAACTATCCCTCTGGGGTATAGCTTTAATTAACAAAGTTCTCTGTGCAAAATGTGTTGTGTTGGTTGTTTGAAAGAAAAAAAGTCCATGTGGCTCCTAGAAATGGGACCCATTTTAAAATTCTATTCCTTTTTGGATATAGCAGAAACAAATGTTCATAAGAGAAAAATCTCCCCAAGATAAAACTGAGCTGGCTGCTCTTCGCTGATCCTTTGGCACCATGCCTACCAGTATCTGAGAAGAACAAAGCCAAGAAACAAAGATGCATTGCTGATAAGACGTAGCTGCTATCTCAGAACAACTTGCACCCCACAGCCTGGTGGGGAAAAAAATAATCACTAGTAGGCACAGCTTTTAGCCTGAGAGGGAGGCAGTGAATGGGAATTCAAGCCAGGGACATTTATGCAGCTCTCTTGTTAAGATAAACACTGAAAAACTATTAGTTGATATCTTTTGTTCAACATTTCAGGGGTGATAGAACAACTCGCAGGAAAGGAGACAACTCTTCTGTGTCCTCAACACTCCCCTAGAACTGCAAAAGGAATTCCCAGATCTACCCACTCCTATCTACACCCAGTGGCTTGGAGCCAAAAAGTCCTCTTTTCAGGACATTTTGCTTCTCTGTATTTCTTGTGTGCCTGCTCATATTAAAACACCCAAAATAAGAAATAATTTAAGTGCTGACAAACTGGAAAGGATTCAAAGAAGAGCAAGGAGAAATGAATTATGAGCACTGGAGAGACTGAGTTGCAAGGAAAGATTAGAAGAACTAAATATGTCTAGCTTGGCAGAGAGATGACTAAGCAGTGGGGGGAAGTGATAAATATCTACAAATATTTGAAGGGTGTATACACTGAGGAAGCAGAGAGATTCTGCAGTGTGAGCCATACCAGGTGGTGGGATTAGGAGCAAAGGGATGGAATCAGAAAAGGGAAAAAAATAAATCCAAAAGCCTCAAAAAACAAAAATTCAAGTGAAGACTAGATGAACAACAAAAAAAAACCCATGAAAGTGATGTATATCCACATCCCACACACAGGGGATATGGAGGTTTTCTCAGAGTTAGAATACTCAGTATACAAGACATATGGGAGAGCTGTGTGAGTGCTTTGATGAATTCAGAACTAAGGGAAAGAGTTATGCCTTGATGTTGGGAAAACAACAGTAGCCTCAGTGGACAACAGGTGTCCCACCAACATCGTCAATTAGAGAGCTTCAGACAGGAAAAGAAGATAATTGTTGTATCCAATTGAAATCACAACAGGAAGGTTTGTTTGGAATAATTTAATGACCATGAACTTGGTAGAGCTACATGACTTTATCTAACCACATATACTCTGGCCAGATGGTCCCAGGGAAGCAGAGAGCTTTGGACCTGCTAACCATTCAAAAAGAGGATAACAAAGCTTGGGAGATCAAGAGGTAAGACCAAAGCATCACATTGCTCCATTCTAACCCAGGTTAACTCTTTCCTAGCTTGACCAGGGTGAAAGGCAATAGAAGAATATGGCTTATTGTCCAAATTAAGTCAAGCACACCAAGTGTTCCCTTTAACACCTTGAAAAGTTAAGAACTAAATGTAACTGACTCCCCATTCAGGAAAACAAAAGCCCCACTTTTCCTCCACTGTCAGACATAAAGGACCTCATGCACAAGCACAAACATCCCTCCAATATAACATTTTAAGCCCTCCTCTGCTTCACATCAGAATACTCATCTGCAAACAAATGCAAAGACAAGGCAATCAAGAGATGCCCTCTGAGGGGGTGTAACTGAAGATTTTATTCTAGACCTAGTTCAGATGGATCCCAGTCAGACCATGGAGCTCAGCTACTTTAGTGACACAACTGAACGGAAGCAGACCTCTCATTTTGTCTTTCTGGACCTGTGTCAGCTCCTGTCCACAGCACTTGACTGAGATTGTGGCATAGATAATGTAATAAAACGCTTTGAGTCCTTCCTTAAGAGATGCACCCCCAGTGTTAAATCTCTCCCTTGTACAATCTTGTGTAAACCAGGCTAAAGGAATCGCCACAAGTCTGAATATAGGAAGCATATCATGGTCCTTCTCTTTAAACTCGATTTGATGGGAAGCTAATGTCTCAGCTTTTGTTTCCAGAGTGCTCCACATCCCTTGCAGAGGGCTGCATGGATAAGCCCTATACCTGTGACAAGGAACTCTCAAACATTAATGTTCTTCTGCTTGGCAAAAAACCCCAAATTATTTGTATTTACACTGTGCTTTTGTAGAAGGAAGCAAAAGGAGTGAATATTTGAGCAAAGCAAGACTTCAAGCTAAATGTTACACACTTTAACAATCCATTGAAAGAGGAGTGCAAATGAGGCAACCAGAGGTCACAGCAGTTTCTGCTGTGCATCAACTAAACTTCAGGGGAAAGGTCCTCTTTCCTCCATCCCCACACACAGCCAGTATATCTCTAAGCACAGTCCTTCACACCTGGAACAGCAGCACTAAAAGCCTCAGTTCAGGGACTGCCTGATTTAGGTTGAGTAAAATGTAGATAACAAAGAATTTAATCTTTGAGGGACAGAGATGTTAAAGGAAGACAGGAGGGCTTTTCCAGTATTGCAAGCCAAGACAAAAACAAACCCAGCCATTGTTTCCAGTAAGCCAAAACATCTAAGCAAAAGATTCTCTTAACAAAATTCCCACTAGAAACTACACTAGACAGTCATCACAAAGTCACCCCTCTCCAAGAGTTGACTGCTCAACAGATAGACTCTTATCTGTAAAAATCAAGTCCCAATGCTCCCTGCTTACAAGAGCAGCTACAGTGACCTTCCCATGTGGAAACAAGCACAACATATGCCAAATCAAGCACAGGGAAAGAGGTGACAACAGATAAAATCTTCTCTCTGCTCTTCCTGAGCACATGATCCTCCCACTAACAGAAAGGATAAGAGATCTCAGCAGAGCTGTCATACAACTTCCGCTCTCATTCCCGTGCCAGATGAAAGATGATGACTTACCTTAGTCTGAGCATGGCACTGGGTCAAAGTGGCATCAAGTCTGCTGTAGAGGTAACCTGGGTGTTGACTCATCAGGAGAAGCAGCAGATACCATTCAAGAATCAGCTGAGCCACTTTCGGCAAAGTCTATGGGCTCATGGCAATGTAGTCTTAATGAAAGATCCAGGTTCATCTTTATGACACAGCACAGCTTCCAGAGTCCCAGCATGGCTGTAGGAAGTACAGTGCACTTGTAGTTCTCTTTTATTAATTAAACAGATGTTTAACTTCAGCATCCTGGCTAAAATCCAGTGTGCAGTATCACATATCCCTTCCCTACCTAGCCTTCACTCAACAGCTTCAGCCACAGAGGTTTTCCCTCACTCCAACCATGCTCCTGGTACAACTGCTGCCAGAGCAGGTGCCTTGTGTCACCCCAGAACAAGCCACAGGTGAGAAACTGTCTGCCTGACCCCAAGTCTTCTGGGCCCTACTGTGTAAACATTAGGCACTATTATCTCAACGTGCAATTACTTTATGGAATTTATTATTACTATTTGGAGCTCAAATTGAAACCCTCTGTCCATGTATGAACACTAAGCCTGCTGAGGGAGTGCAGGAAGCAGCTAAAGTGGTGAAGAGGTAAAGATTTAAGACAGACAGAAAAGAAATTTCCTTTTCTAGCAACAAGCTTCACATTCTTAATCAACTTCTGGTCTTCTTTGCTGCTTTCTACCAAACTTCTGACAGGCCTTAGAGACTAACACTTACCATGTTGCAAGCTGTTCCTCTAAATCCTATTTTATCATAGCTTATAGCCACCTGGCCAGCTTCCCCCAGGATCATATTTTTCACTCTTCTTTGGGGTCTTTAAAAGTGTCGGCACTGCCTATGCCACAACTTCCATCTTCACCACTCCTTTTCTTCCAACAAAATATTGGTTGCCCTTGACCAGGTCTCCTTTTATCTCCTCCTAGGGAGCTCCCACCCTTTCTGATAGCCATTCAAATCATCACATTAGTGAGACAGTTTGACAACAGCTTTCACCTGCCTCCTAATCAGGATTGCAGCCTCCCCTCTGGCTCCCTGCCCTTCAACAAAACTTGCTTCTGTTAGATCTTTACAAATATATTTCTTCCCCTGATAAATGATATTGGGGGAGGATTTAAAGGGAGATCTGTGAAAGGAGAAAAATAGCAGTGACAATGAGAAGTCCCTCCCAAATTGTCTTTCTGAAAGCTCCAAATGGCTTTGTAACAGCATGAAAGTGCTTCTTGATTATTTCCAAGCTGAGGCTCAGGAAAAGCCCTAAGGGTGGACAGAAGAAGGGAGAACACAGATGTCAGCAATTGAACTTGAACATGTCTAAAGGGATGAGGATGTAAGATATTCATTAAAACCTGCAGGAAGAAAGGATGCAATGAAATGTTGAGGTCCCTGACACTCCCAGTGACACTAGAGCAACCCTTGTAGATGAGTTATAAGGAGAATTCAGGGCACCACATTTCTCCCCGCCTCCCCCTCTCCATCAAAAAGTTTCAGATCCTGTCTTTGGTGTGGAGACAGGCAGTTTATTGGTCTCTAGATCCCTGTGCACCCCTTGTTAACAACACTTAGGAAGATTTATTCATTTCTTTCCTGTGTATCTGACACATCTTCCTGCTTTAGAGTGACTTCTCCCTTTAGTTAGTCCTCTCATAATGCAAACAGGGCTCTGAACCCCCAGACCCAGGTACTCTGGGTGAGCCCATGGGCTAGGCCTGGACAGGTACCACCAGTGCTGCCCACACCCAACTCTAGAGCCAGCAGCACTTGCCTGCACGAAGGAGCACAGCTAAGACAAACCTCACGCTGTGTTCCCATGGCAACCAAGGTGTCACGTTCATCATCATCTCATTTCTGGAAGGAAAAGATATAAGTACGATGAAGAAAAACCAAGGAGTCCCAAAGGGCTTTTCTGAGGTTGGGCAGATTTTTAGCATCACTGCTCACAGTGTTCACGCCAGGGGCTGCTAAGAAGCTCAGCACCTCAGCACCCAGCTCAGGGATGGCACAGAGGTTTGAGCAGGAGGCTGTCTGCGATTAAAATGCATTCAGTCAGATACATACAGCTCGTGTCTCATCTGCTTTGTGTCACTTTGATGCTAGAGACACATGATCAAATTACCACTGCTATAAAAGTTACTAGATGTTAGCAGAATCGGTTTCAGCTTCACCCATCCTATCTCACATCTGACACGACCTGGAAATAATGGTTGCTATCAGTTATCTTTCCTCAGTAGCACCCAGCCACTTATTAAACCACAGTAATACAACAATAAGGCTGAAGTTGGAGTTGCTCTGCCCGAGGCAGCAGAGACCTTTGTGTGCATCAAGTCCCCTCTCGGACTCAGTGAGTTGCCACCATCTCAGTGTCACATGCTCTTCTGTACTGACACCTGTGTCCCAGAAACCAGACAGCACAGTCACAACACTTCTATTAGCAGAAATCTGTATGAGCTTCTCTGCTCTGACTACCTAGCAGCAATTAAAGCATTGCCACAGAGTTCTGTGCATGGCAGAGCTCACCTTTCAGTTCTAAGACAAACGTGTTGCAAAAGGGAGTATAAAGATGCATCACCGGACACTTTTGGAGCTCTCTGATGTGTTGTTGCTGGAGGCATGAGAAGATCTAAGGCTGGAGGATTCATTCCAATCACTTTAAAATCAGTTTCCCCAATTAGTAGGGTTTTTTTTCTGTGAGGAAGAAAAAGGCTAAGAGGAACTTCCAGCCTGAAGAACAAAGAGAGGAGACTAAAAATTATGCTTAGGAGAAAGCATTTGACTGCAAAGGAGGATTGTGAATATGCTTGAGAAGAAAAAGGGGAAAGGAAGAATAGAAGGGAATGGCAGATCTATACCTAACCTGTGGATAAGGCAGGAATAAGTGATGTGAACCCTCCACCTTCTCTACATCCCCATGCTGAAGCATGCGATATTTAGGTGCAATACCTCAGGTGCAATATTTAGATGACATAGTATCTTAAATCAATGCCGATCAAATAGAAATTCCCCTTGACACTTGTGGGCAGGGGATATCTAAACTCTGAAACCCAAAACATTAGTGAAGTTGGTATTAATTCTCATTTTTAATCCTCAACTTTACTTTTATTTGGGTTATTTTTCTATCCCTGAATAGTTTAACTGGCCCAGCAGTGTAGTGTTCAAGTCAGATTTACACCTGTAACTGGGGTCAGCCCCTTAGCGAAGAGGTTGTCTGTATCTGGAGAAACTTTTTCCTGTTGAAAGAGACCAGGCAGAAACCTTAGGCAGGCAGCCTTTCATCACAGAAATAGAGAGAAGCTGCTTATAGGCATTCACATGGGCTTTTACAGGAGAAGGAGCTAGAGATTCAGGATGGCAAAAGTCAAGGCTGAAGGTTCCATGGATTTAATGAAATGTTGACCTCTGCATGACATCTATGACAGATAGCCTACAGATAGTTCTCAATATTGTCCAGTGAGCCCTGGGCTTTGATCCAGGGGAGTTGCATCTTCTTCTAGGTCTCTAACTGATTTGTAGCTTTCCCCCTCTCAAGTCACTCAGCCTTTTTACACCCTTTGCTCAACCTTTGGGAAACCCTCTGCAACTAAGAGATTAATATCCCAGTAATTTCCACTTCCTAGACCACAGCTCTGAGCAGAGGGAAAAGAAATAAGTTTCAAAGCCTCCTCTCTCCTTTCTGGACTAAGCCAGGCTAGCAATCAGCTCTGACGCTAATACAGATGGAAATACTTGAGGGGGCATCAAGGTTCAGCCTGGTGCCCTGTTATTCAGGCTGGAAAACAAACCACTGTCCTCAAGGTTAGGCGATGCAAAGGAGTCCATCAGCCTATAAGGGCCCGAGAGCACAAACACAATAGTTCTGGATATCCTTAATTAAACAGAGCTGTGTACTCATTCACGCCTTGCTGAGTGGTGTTTCTGCAGAGGGCAGGAGCCATCCTGGCGAGGTGAGGAACTGAACAATTCCCTCCTCTTCTCCTCTAGAGCAGCCAAGCAGGGGTCAAGGCAGCTAATGAGGGAGATGTGCTGCCTGTCTGCTTGCTCCTGTGACTGGCTGCCCATTTAAAGGCTGCCAGGTAACTGGAGTGTGCCAGCCAGGTTTCTGCAAGAATGTGAAAATTAACAAACCTCACAGCAGAGGCAGATAATTGAGAGAAGAGAAATTAAAAATAGAGAAAAGGAAAAATGAGGACAAAAGAAAGAAAGAGCAGGGAGATGAGCTAAAGGGAAACATTTTAAAGGCCTATAGCCTGCAGCCCACTCCAGCAGCAACAATGCAAAGACGATGAGACCCTTCCTTACATTTTAATCAAAAGCAATTGTTGTTTTTAAAGTCATTATAACCCTGCCGTGCAGGAGCGGCGCTGTTAATGGCTCCTAGTCCCAGAGCTGTCAGCATGGCCAGCTGGCAAACAGAAGTAAGGGTGTCCTTGGCCATCTTCCTTCTGCACTGCTGGTTAACATCAGTGGAAGGAAAGCAAGAATGAGCGAGTGGTTCAGGAGAAATGCCTCTGGGGGACAAGACTGAAAGCTATAGGAAACCAAAGGAACTAGAAACATGACTGATATCTGAATCCCAGCTTCCTCTGGCTGGTGAACATTGTGAATAAGATGTTAACTTGACACCTAGAGCCAGCTCAATCAGCAGCAGAAGGTAGCAGGTAGGTAGTGACAGGGCACTGGGGCAGAGGGTGGCACCTGATTGGATAAATTCAAGTGGAGATGTCAGGACTATAGATGCATGGAGCGGTTGAGATATATAGATATATACATGTGTGTGACACAGGTGCTGGGGTTCCCCAGTATCCCCAAGAAGCAACTTGTAATGGTTTCAATTAGTATAAGAGAAGAGACAGTGAAAAGAGGAAAAACATTTACAAACATTCAATTTCAAAAGCAGAGAAAGAAGAATCATTTACAAAACACTGATTTGTTGACATAAATCAAAGACAAAAGATGGGATATTTAGCTATAGACAGAAACAGAAAATATTGATGTTTTTTCTTGAGGCAGTGCCACATGCAGCCACAAGCAGCAACAACCTGTGATTCTGTGAGATTTCTATTTTGGCACCAAAAAATGAAGTAAACATGCCTGGATTAAACTTCTCACCCTTCCAAGGCTTGTATGTAGAAAATGAGGCAATGAGGAGCCACTAAGTTTGAGTAGAAGAGCCATAATCTGGAGAAACAATTATTTGAGCAGCCCTTCCAGAAAGAAGCCGGTGCCTGCAGGTGGTAAGATGCAGAAAATGGCTTGAAAAGGAGAAATATTTTACTACATAATAGAAACCTTTAGCCTATTTTACCTAAAAACCAATGTGCCTCTCAAAACCTCTACAGTAGAATGGCAGGGGGTTTTTCCCAAGCTCACACGTATTGTCTATGCAGGTTGTCCAAGGCTTTCAAGGGCGTGCAGGGATTCTGGATAACATCTGCAGTATTACCTCAGTGTGGGCACTGTCCAGAAACAAAACTCTTGGACTGTTGCAATTGTAGTTAGTTAGAAAAAGCCAAGCCTGTCTAAACATCCCTTCTTACTCCAAATTTCATGGTTCGCTGAGAAGAAACAACCAGTCTAATACTGCATGAAGTCGGAGAAAAACTAGCACTTTATTCTCCCCAGAATTAAACTGAGGGAAGCAGAACTTCTAGCTTCAAACAGAATATTCTCTTGCACACCAAATCCCATCTCTGCTATGAAGTTTGATGAGTATCTCTTGATCCTCATGCCAGCATTGGTCCTGATAATTCTAGCAAGACTCTGTGGATAGGCACAAGGCATGAAGGCTATTCTGGAGCTGCTACCTGCTGAAAATACCCCAGAGTTTGGCAGAGTGTGCCAGCACACCAACCTCGTGGGACTTATTTCATGAGGTCAATCTTCTTTTGTTTACTATACAGTCCTTCATTAGTGACAAAACATGAAGAAGGAATACTGTGCTTGAAAACTATGCTTTCCAGTTTTAACGACTCGCCTCTTGTTGCAAAATTGAGTTCTCTGTTATCCACAGACTATCAGATACCCAAGGCCACTACTCCAGGGCTTGGCAGTTCCAAGGGGTTGAGGTGGCTGTGCAAGGCAGCAAAGGACAATAGTGTTTGTTCAGGTTCTTGGAGGTGTTTAACCAAGCAGCACCTCTGAGCTATTTCATTTTTTTCATAGCTAACCTAAGCTGGGAAGAATTCAGTGACCTTCAGGGTATGAATAGCTCCACAGTGCCTTTGTTCCCAGGCAGCGAGCAGTGGTCAGGGGACACTTCACCATTTATGACCTGCAATTACTCTCCCACCCAACAGAAAAGACTTTGTTGGCCAGCGTTTACAACAATTACTGGGGCATGAGCAGTGCCATTTCTAACAGAGCCAGACTGGAGTGAGAAGCCTGGTGTGCCACTGTCTCGCACTCTGTCGCAGTCCCTCTGCGATGCTCAGCCTGCTGAGTGCTTCCCATCAGTGGCATGGAGTTGCCAAGCAACATTTGTTGTGTCCCTCGGTGGGCCTTTGCTTACTGTGCTGTGGCAGCTCAGACTTTGAAGACAAGGGTTTGTTGTGAATAGTGAAATAACTTTCCCATTCTCTATCTTCTCTCTTCCTCCTTGATGAGGTGAAAAACAAATCATTCTGAATATGACAGATCAAATCTCGCAGTCGGCTGTCCTGGAGTAAATCTCATTGAAAATTGTCTTTGGGGAATAGACTCACTGCTAGTTGCCAAGGACTGGGGCTCCGTACCCAGCACACGTATCCAGAATACAGCCAATGTTCCCATGCATCATACACATTAGGAAAAGCAGCTAGAATTGGTCAAATCATAGAACAGATTATTGGCAAATAATTTATTCAGCCAGAGTCACAGAGGAATTAATCTTATCCATTATTCTCAAACATGATTCAACCAATTCCTGGAAACAACACAGCTAAAGCCTCTTGCTCTGAGCCATGAACCCTAAGATTTAAATTCTTATTTAATTCCACAGCTCTTTCTCTCTTGTTATTATGTTCAACAGTGTGCTACTGCTGTTTGCGTGCCAGTGATACAAGGTTATAAGGCTTAGATGGTTCAAAATGTTCTCTCTGCATCAGTAAAGCTAAAAAGTACAGAGCACCTCTTAGAACTGAGAGCACTGGGGTCATCTGGCAGAGTGGCTTCAGTGTGCACTCCCTGCTGCAGTGCTCCTAGCACCTGACTGGGCACCAGTCACCAGCAAGAGTGGGTGCTCTGATCCCGAGTTCATCTGGAATGTCACACCCCAGAATGCCAGAATTTATTTAATTTGTCTCCAGCAGAGCAAAGGATGGGGTTGCAGAGGTGGATGGGGGAAGTCTGAAGTAGGAAACAGGAAGCAATGAAATAGCTCAGCAAAGGATCCTTTCCACATACCTTAAGAGAGGCTTTAGACCCTCTGGAGGTGTCAGTCTCACTACATTTACTCTGCATGGAAGAATTGAGACTAGATGCATAACTTCTAGAAGGCTGACGTTTGTGGACATGAAACCTGACCTTGATGAGTAGCTTCCTCAGCATGCACCTACCTTACAATGATTTCACATGAAATCTATTTTAGTTCCTTATGAAAATCAGACTATCATAAAGTATTGAAAGATTTCCTAAAGCAAAGACATATGTTTCTTCTGCCTTATCCTCTAAGCCAATTAGCCAATAAAAGAAGGGAATTAGATCAGCTTGACAAATCCTTGGTGATTGTCTTTTGCCATCTTTGTACACGATAGCTGCTAATGAACTGTTTGTTACATAATTTGTCAAGGTTTCTCAGCTTAGCTGGCTGATTTGAATTTCTTAGCTCTTCCTTTTTCCATCTTCACAAACAAATACATTATTTGTCCTTCTCTACTCTGCAGAACCCTCTCAATATAGGAGAAACTCTTGAAGTCCATTCCTGTTTGCTTCCAGACTGTTTGCTTCGAGACTTCCTTGGACAACCTGCAGGGGAATTCCTTCAGGCGCAGCAGTTTGAATTCACTTGATGTAAGGATTCTTTAATTTACACCCCTTTGTTCTGGCCTGTTCCCATCCCTGAATCAGTGTGACATCTGTTATATAAATCTTGTGTAGCAACTGTTTTGGTGATAAGTGGAGTCACAAAGGCAATGACAATTCCAACCCTCCTTCCGTGGTACACAGTGCACACTTTCATTCCTTCTAGCATATTTATAGGATTTGTTTTTCTTCCCTTGTGTGTTCCTAGCCACCTCTAGCTCCTACTGTGCCAGGACCTTTCTGATTTCATCCACATGTGCTTTGCTATCATTCTGGTCTTGCTCTTAGTCAGCTGCTGCTGCTTCAACTTTTTTTAAACAACTGATTTTGCATTTCAAGATATTATTGCACAACTTTAGTGTTTCCATTTCCTTCTATTCTTCTCCCTGCCTTCAGAGATCTTGTCCTTGCAATTCTGCTCTGATCTGTAAGTCAGAGCTGGCTGGCCTGTATTTCCTTGACCCAACCCACCAATTCCCTGATGTTTCACAGCCAATTTATCCATCTTCTGCTGTTCCTGCTTTCTCTTTTCCATGTGTCTGGGAAGCTGATTAACTCATAGCTTGGTAAGGCTTTATATTCTTCCTGTTTAGCCCTTAGTCTCCCAGCACTTGGGCAGAGACATTTCAGATGTTTACCAGACTGCTCCATTGTTCTCCCAAGTGTCTCATTTTCACCTCTATTAAATTTCCCATTTTCCCCACTCAGTAACCAGCATGCTGCCTGCTTCTTGGAAGATCACTATGCTGTCAAAAATTCCAGAGCCTTTTTGTAGACACAGTCCATACTTTCACCTCAAGGAATTCCTTCACCTGGTCGTGTCACCTTCCTTGGAGACCAAAGAAAATGCAGCTGCCGGTAGATAGGAGTCAGAAATGATCACAGTGATGGGCAGTGTTTTTATTTTACTGATGGCAGATGTACAATGGAAGGGATAATTAATCCCTCCTATTGGCCTTCCCTAAGGATATCAAATTGTGTTGTAAATACTCGTGATTTAAGCCTCAGTGTGACCTCTTGCACCAAAATCAGGTATTAATGGCCCCACTTCCACAGATGGGGAACCAAGCACAGAAAAACTAAATAGCTTGTTATAGAAATGCTGAGGCAAAGGCAGGAAGCCCTTGCAGATCTGTGTATGAGCTGCCAGATCATACACTGGAAACCATTCAGGAAAAGCCTTCAGTCAGGCATTTAGGATCAAGGGGGCAAGAAACAACGTTGTGATTGCAATTGCATTGGCTGGTAAGGAGCCAGCCCTCTGTGCCCAGAGCTCAGTTAGCCAAAGGCTGTGGTAGCTTGCTGGGGCTGGAGTTGTTGTCAGGGATGATTGTTTTTAGAGGCATATTTGTCTTTCCCTCTTGCTGATCCCTGCATGAGCTACCAGCAGCTTAATCAAAGGCTAAAAAAAACCCCTGATGCCAAAATAGCTACCTCACCATCTTGCTGGAGATCTCGCTAGACTGCTGGCAAGGCACCTCTTTCTGCCTTCTCTTTTCTCTCTCACTCCCTCCTGTTCACCTCCATCATTCCTCTCCCTTGCACTTTTTAAAGTTAAATAAAAGAAGCAGAGGAAATAAAAGTCAAGGAAAGTAGCCACAGACCACTGCATCAACAATCACATGCCATGGATCTTCCAGAACCCATCTAAGGATGTGAGTCCCTGGAGAGGAAACCTGAGGCCAGAAATGATACAGGCTTAACTATCATGAAAAGCACTCAGAGAACACAGCACTGAACACACAATGCAGCGTTGAGGATACAGACTTGGCTGCTGTTTATGGAGTGGGGAATACAGTGGCAGATTTATTCTACAGTAGAGAGGGTTTTTTCTTGGTAGCACTAATACTGACACATTATCTGGGGACGGAAGAGGATGCACAAAGAGGAACAATTCTCCCATTTCTCTGCCTGTGTCTCCCCCAAGTATCCCCTACTCTTATTTCCATCCACTCTCTTCATCCTCCTCCCTGGACTGAGGACCCTCCTCCCTCTCTCTGACTTATTTCTTTCTTTAACCTTTTCCTTCATCTTTTCCCACTGTTATTATACATACAGAGTTCTCAGTTCCTCTGAGCTTTTGCACATTATCCCCAGCTGGAGCCTTGTGTCCAGCTCAACTCTGCCTGTAAAACCATACAAGAGTGTTTAGACACAAAGTTCAACCCTTACCTCCCTAAAACAGGTGTAAAAATTTCCACACCGTGAGGATCAGGCCATGGGACAGGACAGGTCAGTAACAAACTGCAAGGAGAGACTTTTAAAATTATCCAGTACAGATTAAAGAGGAACAGCCTTCAATCCATCACTATACATCACTGAAGTGAAAGTAGTGATGGCAACTACCACTACACTCCTGCATGGAGTAACTCCAGCTGCTTTCCAAACTGGCAACAGCTGAAATCAGTGCAGAGCAAACATCTAGGTACTTTTACATCCTGATTTGCTCCTCTCCTTTCTCTTCTTCCCCAAACACACAACTGCTTTCTCTCACACCTTGCTGTATTTGCTGTGAGGAATCAAAGCCTTGTTTATAGCTCATGTTGGAACAGAGACTGGAAACTAAGGATGAACGGCTTGGTCAACAACACATAAAAGATCTGTGGCAGAGCAAGAAATACAATCGGAGTGTCCCAAATTGGCTGCCAAACAGTCGCCCACTCGTGTTTTGTGTCTCTAAGTGATGGGCAGGGGCACTGGATCTCCTCCAAGGACAGATAAGACAGGAGATAGTGCTATCTCCTACATCTCTTGGTTTTTGGCAGGAGGAGAGAAGCAACAGAGAAGAGGGGCTGCTGCCTTCTCCCCTCCCTAATCTGCTTCCTGCTTGCTTCAAAACCAAGGCGGTGCATGTTGTTTATTATTATTATCACTGTTATTTTCCAGAGTGCTGTAAAACCAGGGGATAGAGCACTCTGACAGCCTCATAACAAACAGCAGATAAAACTAATTAGATTTTGTTCTTCCTTTAGTTTGCTGACTTGATTCTTTTTAATCTTTTATTGTTTCATTATTTATTTTTAGCTCAGGGGGTTGCACACACACAAACACACACTCGTATTTCACTCGGTGCTGGCAAGGCATCTTTAGGATCATCTCTGATGGGAAAAGGCTATTGTGGCCAGGAGGGCCTGAGAGCTGGCAAGAGGCTGAGACAGAGGGTGCAGTGTGAGGATTTCTTCGTGCTGCATCTCCTACCCATGTCATGTAAGCGGTGGGGGGAAGGAGCTATTCACAGCTGAGAAGAGAGTCAGTGAGACAAAAGGCATCAGTAAGTTAATGTGCCTGGCAGGAGCCCAAAATCGCGTTAGCCTCGGGGACTATGAGAGTGCCTCTCGGACATCGTCTCTTCTGCCTGTTATGGAAATATTTGGCTTGTGTCTCAACCTGACAGCATCGCTGACTCTTGAGGAACGGCAACAGTGGGGAATGGGGCGACTTCCCTCTCCTCCCTCCAGTTCTCCAGCAGCGGTTTCCAAATTCTTGGGGATTAGCTCACGACAGCAAGAAAAGGCAGCGCTCCCCCTGCTCGGCACTTAGGCGGCTGAAGAGAGGTGACGCCTCAGCGCCAGGGACAACAGCTCCATTCACTGGGGAAAAACCAAAGCAGAATTACAAGTGTGCAAGAATAAACAAGGCCGGAGTTAATCTAAAGTTGTTTTACACTCTGTTTTATTAAAGTCAATGCACTTCCGTTCCTCTGTGCAGAGCCTAGTTCTGCTTAATTACCATGACTCAGGGAGAATTTTAATGGCATGGGGGGAGTAGCGCACACTGGAGGTCCTCTCCTGACCTCTAGAGGTCTGGCTCCAGAAGAAGAACATCCGATTCCTGGAGAAGTTCCTCGAAGAAATGAGGCAGCCCACAAAGCCATTTCTGCTGGAGTTTTCCAGGTGTCGTTCGTGACCTGGTTGGTCATCCAAGCCTCTCACTGTATTTCCTCTGCTCCCATCTTCTCAGCAGCAAACTGAGCATCCCTTGTCCTGGCTATTGCCTTCTGCAGCACCCTCGTGCTCGCTGACAGAAGAATATAGATGAGAAGGTGCCAAGGAGAAGACTTGGCTAGGCTTTTCACATCACACAGCAGCATTCATGCAGGTGCAGCTAATGCGCCTGGATGCTTTGCTCCCAGCTGCTGTATTTGGATCCCAGTCACTAAAAACACCCTAAGGGCCATTTCTTTGCCTCCTGCAGCTCCTAGGACAGGATCTATGGAATAGTAGTGCTGCTCATGTAAGTTTGGCTCCAAGCACACATAGAAGCTACATCTCTACTTTTATTATATTAGGACAACTCTCTTGTGGTCTATTAATTCAATGAATCACAACCAGGGCAGAGTTTTCCCACTGAACTGAATTATCTCTAGCTTAAGAAATTCAAAATGGAATAGCTAGAAGGCTGAGACTGGCCTATAATATTTATGGGCAAAACAATAGTGTCTCATGAAGAAAAATGCTGATTTAATCAGATTATTTCTTTTTCTTCACAATGAGATGTGAAAAAAGCAAAGCCTCCTATGCATTGTTGTGCAGGATGTAGCAAGGAAGAGAAAAGCAGCTCTGGATGTAAACATCCACAGACACATATGTGTACAATGGCAGTGTTTGCCCTGTGTCCTGAGGACGTGCTGAATGATGAAGATCATACTGCACAGCCTGTGTATGCGGCAATCTGGACTCAGCAGTGTGAGCTTTCCTTCGTGCTTATGAATGTTGGATTTTGAAGTTAACTGTGCACATGTATCGGTTTTGACTAACAAGATTTTCACTGAGGCAACGTTATACAAACTACGATAATGGGAACACCTGCTTTACCTCTTTTGTGTCCGTTCCTGTGAGCCAATCTTTTATGAACATTCAGTATTGTGTGCAACAAGCTGCACACTAAAGCGTGCAGAGCGGACATCTGTACAGACACATGCCATACCTAATGAATTAGTTTGGTCTAAGAAGATCAGTTTCTAAGGACCCAAGCTGCCTGTCTTTTGAGCAGCATCACAAAGTGAGAGCGAGAGACACGGAGAACTCTCATGTGCTGGTAAAGACTTTAAAACACCTGGATACTGGAAAAACAGCAGAACAGAGAGAAGCTGTATCTCCAAAGAGCAAGCTCTGGATGGAAAATATGTCAAGGTAGTCTGGTGAAGGGCATTTGGAAATGCATCAGAGAGAACCTCATTCTGCATCAGGAATTCTCTCCACAAAAAGCATAGAGATGAGAGGATGATGCAGTGCTTTTAGTCACGCATCAATATTAATAATAATAATCACCGGCAATTGAGGCAATATAAGCTGTAATGCTACAACACACTATATGTTTATCCTTCTCCTTGAGTCTCATAGTGACAGAGTTGGGATCCTCTTGCATTAAACAATGAACTCCATTTGGGTTCAAGGCAATTTTCCATTTGCAGAGTGTAAGACACCTGAGAAGTTCAGGCCATATCAGGGGTGAGATGCAGTGATGTGGGCTTCATGCTTTAGGGATGTCAAGCACATGTGTGGGTTCTCAGTCTGCGTCAGATTCTCAGGAATCAGGATCTGTGTTTGCAGGCCATTTTAGGCTAAATCTTTTATTTTTGTCATATGGGGATCAAAGGAAAGGCTGTTCTGACTCCTTTATCGGAGCCATGAGACAACATATTTCATATATAACCTAACAGCAATATCTTCTACTATGTTACTGTCTGGTACAAGAGGGGCCCTGTTCCATTAACTAGGTTTACTTATCAGTATCATAATCTAACAAAGAATAACCAGCCACTGAACTGATTAACTAAATGAACTCTAGGATATTGCCCCCACCAATACTGACAGAATATTGGGGGACCCCTGGTTACCACAGGAGAGTATGTTTTTCTCCTTAAAATGGTCTACATCCCTCTCACTCCTAATAGCTTTAAACTGTAGCTGTAGTTCCCCGGGATGAATCATTATTTCTATACTGACCCAACCTGTGGAACACACTGATCAGGCAGAAATCAGATACATGCACTACAGCCCAAGAGAAATTAATGGCAATAGAGAGGTCTGACCAGAGGTATCAGTAACTGTCACTCTTCCAGGCAAAGGCTGCTTCCCACAATAAGAGTTGAAACTAGGGAAAGGGGAATCATCTCCAGTTCCTTGGTTTCAGAATACTATTCTCCAGATCAGTTTGGATGAAACCACATACTAGAGGCAGCCATGAAACTGGGAATTATGTTTAGGAATGGAAAATATTCACATATGGTATCACCTGGGTTAGCAGCCCCTCGCTCTGACTTGCGTACAAAGCACAAGGCATCACTCTCAATTTAAGTATGTATACAATTACACAAACATACTGTCAATTTTAATTCAGAACTGGAGCAACACATCTGAGAAGGATGCTGAAGCTGGCAAACAGCAAATATGAGCAATAAGCCATTTGCTTACTACTCTGCAAGTCAAAGCCTTGTTCACACAGGGCTGCTCTTGAACCCACTGTACACCCCATGTGCTGTTGAATGCAGAGAAAGAGTTGCACTGTTGGGTGATGCTTGGCTAGAAATGTAGAGCCCCCTGAGAGCCTTGGAGCTGCATGTTTGTTCATCTTCTATCTCTCCATCCACCCAGGAGAGGCACTCCTGGATCTCTTGGTCAAGCTCCAAGAAGTCCTCTTCATCATCAGAGCAACTGTCAGCATTATAATCGATTTCTTCCACACAAGGAGGTTCATCATCAGTCTCCAGGCTGCTGTTGCTGCAGCGTCTGCAGAAAAATCACAAGAGAGACTGGGCATCATCAAAGGAGGTTATAATCTCTAGGGGTAAGATCAAGAAACAGGGGAATGTGTTTCCTGAGCTCAGTCCTGGCTCTGCTACTAAGGCATGAGATGTTGCTAAGCAAGAACCTGTATGTCTTTGTGTCTGTTTCACCATCTGTTAAATGAAGAGTAATACTCAACTACCTCACAGGAGAAACATATTAGTATTGTTATCACTATTATTGCTATTGCTTATACAGAAACGGTGTGCTTTATATACAGGCACCACCTTGAGGCACCTACAAGGTTATAGAAGCTGAAATATAGTAGAGGAGGAGGCATTCAGTTTCCAGAAGGTTGCTGGTTTAATCATCATCCACCTCTCTGTAGTAACACATTTAGTGCAAGACCTAATTAATCCAGGTGGTTGGAGTGCTTTGGCATCTTTTCCTCAGATCTTCAAGTATACTGGCTCCAAGGAAGGCAGAAACATCAGGACTAGTTGTGTTTCGGAAGGAGCATGAAAAAGCTTCAATAGCATCACCTCCCTGAGGAAGGACCAAATCAGAGTCAAGTCTGAATGGTAGAGGAGAGGGTCTAAATGGATGTCACAGCTGCATGGTCTGGCTCTCAGAAAGGTGGGTACACCACCTTAGCCTCCTGCTATTTACTTACAGGAAGAGGCAGAGGCTTTCATTACATGTCCACTTTCGATACATATTGTATTAGGCCAGCCTAATGCAATATTTATGGCAGAATTGTAACCACAAGACAAGATGGCTCTGGGGGATAGTGTCTTTCTCCTGCCTTGCTGCCTAGCTACCATTTAGCTCTTTGACCAGGAGGGCAGCTGGGTAATTTTTTGAGACTAGAAACTGTGGTTTCAGCACTGCCTGGGTCAGAATATGGATGAATCGTGGACAGATACTGTGTTTTTCACCTCCAGGCCAGTGTTTTCAATCATACTCAAAGCAGGGGAATGTATTGCTTTGGGCGACTGGGAAAGAAATAACAATCTTCCACCTCTGGGCCAGAGTTTCTAATTTGTCCCAAGTTGGGAAAAATGAATGGCTTGGCAGATGGAGCATACACAGCTTTAATGTGTGGTCTGCTCATTTACATGTCAGTAACTGGAATAATCCTCCAGCTCTCAGCTGTTTCACAGCGGTGCCAGCATCTGAGGTTTCAGAACATACCAAAGGTGTAAAGTATTGCATTTGGATGCACTGATCCCTTCTCTCTTCTGCACGCCAAAAAAGGCGTAAGATTTTCCTAGCTTTGAGACTGCAGATCTTAACTGTATACAGTCCTCTGCACGCAGAAACAAGCAGTGTCAACCCACTTCTTCTCTGGCTGATCTCTGGCTTAGTTTACTTCAAAGACTGAGTATAGAGGATTCTCTGAAAGCTTAATAGAGCTGTACAGCTTAAAAATAAATAAAAGAATAATTATGCACTTTTATAGTTTCTGGCTCCACTTCAGTCTGCTGAGAATCTGGGTCAGGAGGAACTCATACTGAAATTGAGTATGTGACATGAAACAAGCCAAACCAACCAGGACAAACCTCTCAGTACAAACAGCAACAAGCGGTGGTCTCTACTGAGTCTGATCAGTGGGTTTGATTCCTTCTTTTTTTTTCTTTTTCATATGCAGGCATGACATTAATCACCATGATGCCAAGTACCTAAGGTAATGTTCAAAGCTGATTAAACTCAAGGGAACAAGAGTTTTCATTTACAATCTCTGCTTTTGCCACTTGGAAATCAGAAAGGACCGAAGAGTACTCCCAATACTGCATCTACACCCTGGGGTAAGGTGCTGATATCATTGGGACAGAGCTTAGGTACCACCCAACAACAGATGGAACGATTCTCTTTGCAATCTAGGAATGGAAGGTCAAACGTTTGCATTAACAGGTCAACCTTTTGAAAACAAAAAAAAACAACCCTATGCTTGCTTAAAGCTGGGAAACCAAAATAATGGATGTTCCAAATTTTATTATAACTTAAATTATTTTAGGACTGGATTTCTGACAAAATGGTTGTGTGACTTCTAGCCCAAAAGCCCTTTAATATGGAAGCGAAATCTGGAAGAAAGCAAACAGAGGATGAAGGAGAAGAAATGCAAACCTGCCCTCTCCTTCTATTAAAGACTGAAAGGGCAGTCTTTAGATATCAAATATTTTTGTATGAAACCTTTGTAATGAACTCCAAAAGCTCTACCTTGTTGCCTACACAGCACATAAAACACCATGACAACTCAATACTGCCCAAAGAGTTTCCCCACAAAGATGTGCCTAGACCATGTTTAGAGGCTAAGAAAGACTTTCTTCCTAGTTGATTCTGTCCTTTGCTCCTCTGCTGTGACAGTGAATGAGCAAGGCAGTTAGCACTGACCTTAGTAGTGGTTTCTCTGCTTTGGATTGATACCCTCTGGATCAATGCCACCACCACAAACCACATAATGAGCTACCAAACAGCAACTAGATGGTACCAACTCCCTCTCGTTGATAACACAAGCTGTAATCACACTTGTGACTTGAGGTTGAAAGGCTCTTTTATCACAATACCAAACTCTACAAACCAACTGCATCTCTCTACCGCATGGGATTTTCCATCCCAGTAATTTTCTTTCTGCCATTGGAAGATTAAAAACTGTTAGAAAGCAATAGAAATGGGGTAGTTCAAACCAGCAGATTACAAGTTCTGGTGAAAGAGGAGAGGTGGAACCACACAGCTATGGCACCTGGGCAGTCAGCTAGAACCAGAGGAAGCTGCCCAAGTCGTTACATGCTGCTTCTCCATATCACAGATCATAGAATCATTAGGGATCAGAAGGGACCTCAAAAGATCATCTAGTCCAATCCCCCTGCCACAGCAGGATCACCTAGATCAAGTCACACAGGAACACATCTAGGTGGATCTTGAACATCTCCAGAACCAGCTACTTCAGGAAAGAATGCAAATGGTGAAACACCATAATGAGCAGAAATGCCAACATGTAGCCTATCACACACCATTGTAGAGGGTATGGCTTGCTTTCTCCTCCAACTGAGTTGAGCTTTTTGTTAGCTTTGTAATTTTGGTTGTTGGTTTGGGATATTAATCTGATATTTCAGAGCTCCAGAATAATCCACCCCAAAAAAAAAACCACTCCTGAGGACATGAAACAGATTTACCAAAGAATAATGATGTTGTCTCACAGAAGGTAAACAATGAGGAAAACCAATGACATTACATTAGAGAACTCCAAGACAAATATAGCCTATGAATACCACTGAACGTGAAATGCAGTAGAGAAGAAGGGAAAGGAAGGTTGGTAATATATCTACAGCCAACAGTCCCCCAGCTATCACAATAAAACATGTAAGTACGTTGGTTGATCTACTAATTCAAAACCTACAGCCTTGTAGACCTCATCTATTCCAGCTGATGGGAGCCACAACAGCAATTTGCAACTTTATGATGTGATAAATAGCATTTCTTTGGTTTGATTTTTAATTTGCATATTTATTGAGATACAACTTGATCTTAATTAGTTCTCCTTTTCTATGTGGGTGTGTTTGTTTGGTTTTGGAAAGCAAGCAAGCTTTGGTACCCTGTAAAATAATTCTGATTTTTTGCTGACCTAAGATGAGAAGGGGAAGGGAAGCCAGTCCCTCCTTCCATGTCAGCACAATTGTAACTTTCTGTTATGACTGGAAAACACTTCTTTCAGGTGCTTCCTGCAAACCTCTCATTCTCAGTCATCCTACTTGTTAGGTCGCAGCTGGATGAAAATCCGGCTGTTCTGCTGGACTGCACATTAGAAAAGACAGTCTGTAGCTGTGGTTGATAAAACATAGCTACATGCTGACTGGTGATCTCTCTTCCATACATAATTCTTCTTCACTTGTGCATACACAAGAAAAACTAGATAACTCCTCAGTAATTCCTTGAGATTTTTCACTCCTATTTTGCTTGTGTGGCAGGTCACTCACTCTCCATGTATTCTACTGACAGACCCAAAATAGAACATGTTTTATTTTTTCTGCTGGAAAGAACAGGCACTGACAACTGTCCCTCTTAGGGAATCTGTGACTATTGTTCAGGGCTGCTGCTTGACCTTCACTTGACAGGCCTCACAGTCGCAGTGTGTTACAGAAGGAAATGGAGCATTTACTTTTTTTTCTTTATATTGCTCCTCTCTTGTGAAATTTGCTGCAGTCTTGACAGAGCGGAACGAGAAGTGAATGGTTAAATGCTTCACAAAAACAGGAGCTTAAAGCCAGGTCTAGGGACCATGCTGGTCATGGACATTCCACTGACTTCCTGCAAAGAATTTATCAACAAACAAGCAAACATGTCTTCATCCTCTGGCTGCAGTGAAAAACAATGTCCCAGTAGCTGCATAATCACCCTATCTGTAACCCTACTTGCTCCTTTCCTTAAACCTTCTCTCCGTCATGATATGACCCCAGCCTCTGGAAGCTGGGGATGTGGCAGTGTATAATGAGCCAAGCACATCTATGATACAGTTCATAGACTAAATTAAGGCAGGAAATGGCTTTCCTGAAATTTTTCAAGATATCAGACATCCCTCTGTAAGACAACAGTAAAAAGATTTATGTCTGAACTAAACAGCTCAAGTTCTCAGCAATTACAGCATTCATCTGAAAGAAGGGTGGGCATTTTCTCCACTCAAGCAGGCACTGGAGAGTCCAGGATGTTCCCTGACCACCTTCAAAGAGGGAGGATCTCTCATTCTTTTCTAACAAATTTTGACCAATTGTATGAACTGGTAAGCATTTATGCGCTGGTAAGTAGTGTCCTGCTTTAACAAACACACTGCCATCTCTGCAGTGAACTGGGATTGCCTTGTTCTTATTTTTTTTGCCATTAAAATTCCACCTACATCACCAAATCGAAAAGGGTGTGTGGTCCTGCACAGTTTGCTTTTGAGGAATCCATATGTCTTATTAAAAGTGTTTTACAGGAACACTGCTTCTGAAATCTGGTAATTAATCTAAACTGAATCTTAAGCAGCTGCATTTGTGGTTATCCCAGAGAACAATTCTGTCTTTAATAGCTTCATAAAGTAGTATTTTAGGACACAAATGGAACAACTATGATGCTCTCAGGTAATTACACCTGTAAGAAATACACTACAGCTACAAGATGCCAGGCTTCTTTGGTCTGCCCTTTTGTGTCTTGATTCACTTGCTACAAGGTGTGGTGAATATCTTATGATGGCTTTCTAATTTCATCTCTGCAATTCAGGAGCTCCCCAGGCAGCAGCCTCACTTCCTCTCCTGCCAAACAAGGCTCTATTTAGCCCCTGACCTCACCAAGAGAGAGGATCAGGTATGTACTGATTCAAGATATCTCCAGCCTAAAGAACTATTGCATTTGCCTCCTTTGTTGCTACACAGTAAGCAATGAACTTTGTTGCTCCCATGAGATTTCCCTTTCCAAAGACTCTTTGCCAGGGACTTTTGCATCTTATAACATCTCCTGAGAAAACGTGTGCTAAGCCCAAGGCAATGTGAGATGCCCTGGCTTTCAGCCCACCATGGCACATCCTTCCGCGAACAATATGAAGATAATTAAACACTGCCTTGAATTCTGTTTGTGATGGCTGAGAGCTGTTGGTCTTGCTCTGAGTGTAGGTTGTTTGGTCTTTTTTCTTTCTGCACAAATAGCCAAGAGAAAGGTGTAATTCATGGCTAAGACTCATACTAATTAGATTTTCAGGAGTTCCCAGGGTAATTGCATGCTGTAATATTTATAATTGATTTGGCCAGATTAAAAATGGATGTCCGGTGTGCCAGTTAGATAAGTAAGGAGCGAGTGGGGCTTTATCACTTAGAGAGAAAGGAAGACAACTCGTAAATAAGGGGAGAGCATGAAGAGCAAGGAATAGGCTGACTCCTGGCCAATACTGTCCCCTAATGTTCATTCAGGCTTGCAACAATTTAGTGCTGGACAGCATTTCACTTGCATCTAGCAGAAACTCTCTTTAATCTTTTCAGGAATGACTGTTCCCATTCTCCTTACTAGTAAGAAGATGGCCAAAGACTACTGTAAGACTGGAGGAAATGCTGAGTACACACCTCTCATTACACATGGTTGGGAAACTGAAAAGTCTTGTATGAATACAAAGACTTGCATTTAATTGAATTGGCACAGCTTTGATTGTTCTGTAAAGAGAACAAGAGATATTTTACTCCAGTTTGAAGGGTGCTGGTTTGACATTACAAGACATTATATTCCAGATATCTCAGTTCAAATCCAGGCATATTTCTAATGGAAAACAAGAAAATTCGCATCTGTTGGTCTTTAGACGTGAGGATGGAAAAGCTGGTGAAAAGCCAAAGGCTGTGAATTGGGTCTTATGATCATTAATTTTTTCCTAACAGAGAACTAATCTATACATCAGTGCAGATCTAACATTGCATCATTAACATTCTTATAGCCGTTAGCCAGCAAAGTAAAACCCACTAAATTGAATAGATAAAGTCAGCCATGAAATGGAGGGAGCTATGACAGTTGGTGTAGACCCCAAAAATACCTAGCTTGCTTTCTTTTACCTTTCAACAGTTCTTAGGCTTTGCCACTGGTTTGGTTTTTTTAGTACGTTGACAGGTCAGCACATGAAAGAACCATCTTGTGAGCACTTTAGGAGAGATTTGTGAACTTGCATATTCACTTTGGTTTGTGATGATGTGCAATGCCTTGCTTGGACAAAACACTGAACACTACAAACCTGCAGCTCAGACAGGTAGACATGAACAAAGCAGATGCATCTCCATCAGCACTGAAAATTTAGCCAGGGTACTGAACAAGGCTTTCATTTGCCTATGGTGAGAAGTCAGGTAAAGATGAGCATAAGCATGGCAAACTTTGGTTATATCACCGCAGAAAGACTGAATTTCTGTCCCACCAAACAAGTTCAGCCACCGTACACAAGTGGGGGAGTGTTTGTTCACCTAAACTCAACATTCAGCACCAGCTTCTCTGTGAATTCCTTGGCAACACTCCTGAAGAAAACTCCAGAGCTGACTGCTTCTATCTGCACAGCACTATGTTCTTGACATTTGGGTTACATCTCTGGACAAGTTTTAAGAAAATTCAAGACCATAAGAATCACAATGTTTGAGACTGTAGAGAGGCTGAGCCTGAATGAGACTGTCATGTGAAAGCATCATCTTGACCTTAATTTTTACATCTATATTACACTAACACTTGCTGTTCATTTGAGGGAACAATATTTCATAGCAGCAGCTCTGGACCAGCATGCAGACAGCCCAACCCATGTTTGCTGTTGAAAACAATTAAAGGTTCTTATCCAACGAGCACTTGTGAGACATCTCATTAGCATGGTTTGCTCCCCCTGGTTAGATGTTGCAGTCATAGGCTCAATGTAAGTTTATGGTCAGCTCCGATGATACAACTAACAGCAAAGGACTGGTCCACTGTGGTCTTGCTATTAAAAATGGGAGATACATACAGAAAACAGAAGATGAAATAATATCTATCCACCAAATAGCAATGTCAGTAGCATGTATGTGGTTTGAGTTTAAGAACCAAAATAAATGCTTCCAAAACAAACCGTCTTTTGGCTTTCTACAGCTTAAGGTTCCTGTGGAAATACAAGCAGCCAAGCCCCCTTGTATGGGAAGGTATTTATTATGACTACCAGAACTCATTAGGACACTGAATAATGCAAGAGTTGCTGAAAATATGTTTTTCAAAGTGTTTGGGAGCTTTTCTCACTGTGTCTCTACCTCAAGTAATTTCTTCTTCAAATGGTAATCATGTTATTGATGATAGTTAACAGTCCAGCCACAGCAATACAGGAAGATTATTGGAATCCCTGTAATTGCTTCTGGGTGCTTCCAGTAATTGAGACATTGGCATTGTAAGGAGGAAAGAAATGCTGAAAGATTTTAGCTTAGATGCTGAAAATTTCTACTGTTGAGGATAAATAATGTAAAGCCATGCAGGTTCTCCTGGGTTCCTGTTTCCCTTGGTGTTGTTTCATAGAATTCCACTGACTTCATCCAAGTTTTGGAATTGACTCTATATATTTCATTTCAAAAGTCCAAGTTCCATATGGGATTTTGTAAGTAAAATTATTTAAGATGGCCGAGACATGTCTAGACTGTGGTTTTAGTTACATATCTGCTTTATGTACAGGATAATTTTTAAAGTCTGATAACTAAGACCGCAAATAGTTGTTTGCACACCAGACGACAGGCAGATATCTAGCTACCTGACTGAACTAGTAACTGCTGTAAATGATTAAATTCCAATCATCCTTGGAGAAAGAGAAATGAACTTCTTGTTTACCAGCTTTTCTTCATGAAAATCTATTTTTATCTGATAACCACTGTGATGTTTCAATCTATGACAGATGAGTATGTATGTACATGTTTATAAATCTATCTATACAAGCACACGAAGTAGATCACAGCCTCTTATCTATCTTTCCTTACAGATAAATAATAGATACACACATTTGTATATATGCATACAGCAGACAACCACACATCTACACATCCACACAATTACATGGTTTGCTCTGGTATTCAGAGCACAATTCTCATTACAAGGCACAGGAGGTCTCAGGAGAGCCTCCTACAGCTAGCTGAGAGATAACAATAGATGATGACTGAACCTTGATGTGTTCGAGTGGAAGCAACCTCAGTGAAGAGCTGCCTACTGACCAGGCAAACCAGTTCCTTCATTCTGCTCTTCAGGTGAGTACTGATAAAGCAGCAGGTTACATGAAGGGGGATTTCAAAGACAGCCTGTGCTAGACTTGAGATATTTTAAGATGTTAGACAGGCAGGCAGAAATGGTTGTCTAAAACATAAAGTGTTTTCATTGGCTATTTGAAAGAAACTAGATGTTAGAATTAAGGTCTTGGATTCTTAGAAAGGAAATATATGGACATATTCCTATCCCACGTGAAACTGACTCATTCCTATACCATAAAGTAGGGACTACTATTTTAGAAACCCTTCTGGATAGCTCTGTCACAACCATGTGTCTTCAAATGGATATTGATCTCTGGTAAAAAATATTTTGGGTCTGGACTGTCCAGAGTCTGGACTGTCCCAGAGGAGAGGTGGTGGTACCATGCGGGGGGTTCAACAGCCAATGTACTATAGAATGCTGCTTTTAAGGAAAGACTTCAGGCGAATCTCAGCTTAATGGTCACAGAAAACAGTTTCTGAAGCATACTGAAAGGAAATTAAGGCAAAGCACTGAAGCCTAAGATGTTCCAGCTGATGGGCATCAATCAACATGGCCACCTTTCAAAGCAACTCCATCTCTACAGAGATTTTTTTGAAACAAATACCCCTAAAAGTATTTGTTTGATAAACATTCCAGGGAGAATTCCATTCTCATTCCAGGGATGTTTATCCAAACCAGTATGAGAAGCTTCCTGTAGTGTAAAAAGTTCAGAAAGTAATATTCTGCTTTTGTTCTCTCATCATCTCCCGCAGAAAACAAGTGTGTTTAGTCGATAGTATAATAAGAAAAGCAAGAGGGAGAGACACTCTGTGTTTGTGTACCCATAAGAATAAAAGGCGGAGACGGCAAGGTCAAAGAGATCTATCTTACCTCTAAATCAAATTGAAGTGGGGTTTATAGCAGAAACATCTGATGAAGTATGTGTTATCATAGATAACCAGTAATAGATCCAGGTTAAAACTTCAGCCTCTGCCCTCATCCTAAATCTTTTCTCAGACATAATGAGATTCAGATAAAATCAATCTGAACACTAGCATTCAATATATTTCAAAACATTCTGATCAATTATGTTTTTAACACCATATGGAACCAAATCCAAAACCTTGCTTAACCTCGCTCATTATGCAGCTGATTTGCATATGCTTTGGACTCCATTAAAGGCAACAAAAAAATGTCAGCTAAACATATAAGAGGCAACTTTTGCTAATTCCTTGATCTTGCCAAAGCCCTGCCAGATGTTTCATGAATAACAGCAAATCTTTCATTATGCTCTCCCTGCCTCCTAAAATTGATCTGTCAGGAATTGCAAGGATGAATTTTAGTGGTTTAGCACAGAAGAAAAACAATCAACATGGAGGGTTGACACAAACATGAAGCGGCGCCTTCATCCTACTTCAGAACTCAGACCAGATTTTAAAGGGATTCTCTGTGCCAAAGTACCTACCAGCCAGGAACACATGGCTCCCAGTAAACAAGTAAAATGGACAAACAACCACCATTTGCTCTGATCTAAAGACATGGCATCACCATGCAGAAAGAACACAGCAGAGCACATCCAGAGGTTGCCCTTGCTGTTTGTTGTACAATAGATCTCCTAATACCTCTCTGTGTTCCCTTTGTCAGTATTTAATAATGTTTCACCTGTATAAGAGGGAGATGTTGTTTTCAAATGAATCCATTTGTAGCTTGTAGGATCTATCAATTCCCAGCAGGGAACAATTTTTTAAATCGCTGTTGACATGAGTATTTGCTGAATATTTTATAAAAATCAATTTTCAAATGCCTGCCAAGATGTTCTATGTGTTTTACCCAAAAGTTGCAATTACATTTTCTTACTTCTTTTCTGCATGCGAATATATTTGTGTATATTTATGTGTGCATACATACATTCCCACTAAAAATCTCAAAAGAGTACTAACTCATCACAGAAGAGAGCTTATTCTGAGTGAAAGCTGAAGCAACATAAACTGACAAAAGTATTCATTTAATCAAAATAAGACATGTATTTGGATGGATGGGGCAAATTAGAGCACAGCTTGCAGAGCGGTGAAACAATCACTTTGTAGAGAACCACCCTGAGCGTTTAACGTCACTCTCTGATTTACAAGCAAAAATGATAAAAGGTCAGTTCTTGTGTGCAGAGTGAGTGACTGAAAGGATATGTCAGGCTGTGCATCAAGAGAAAATTGAATCATGAGGTTAAAACACTTGTGTTTGAGAGATGCGGGTTTTACACTTAGTAGGTTCAGAGTCACTGTGAGCAAACCACTTTTGTCTTATTGCCCCAGTTCTGCAGTAAGGTGGACATTGGATTCTCCATCACTCTACCTGGCTGGCAAGCTAATGGCATGGTGGCAGAGCTCTGAAGCCCTCCAGCACCTGTCCCATCTGAGTCAAGGTACAAAGTTGTTTCATAGCAATGTGAGTGCCTTTTTCTCTGCTGAGAGCAGTAAGAAAGTAGGTGCTTAATAACCTTGCTGGGGCTGGTCCAAAACCTGCTCTCAGCAAACTAAGATGTCAGTAAGGAAAGTAGCAAATTTCCAGACCTGTTAGGAAAAGAAGTGAGTGTTCGTGATTCTGCCACACAGGAATGAAGAGTTTAGCTGGAGGAATGATGAGAACGTCAGACTCCTGCTGACATCAGGAGGAGAAAGAGGTGCTCAGTATTAGTAAGGATTAGCTGCCAGGTCATATTTCAAAGAGAAATGTTCTAATTCTTGCAGTACTGAAAACAACTGAAGTCATAAAAGTGAAGAGGAACTAGATCATCTCTAAGGTTCCTTCCAGCCTAAACCATTCTCTGATTCTCTGATTCTGTTCAGATGGGAAAGGAACTGCTGTGAGCTGCCAGATTTTCTGTACCAGTCTGGCCTCTGATCTTCAGCTGTCCAGTTAGCCCATTCAGCAGAGAAAGCCAGCCATCCAGATTGATGAAACAAAGGCTGAAGAGTTGGGCATGGTGGTTCCACTGGACCTGAAAACCTCATTAGTCAGGAAATCTTTTATTTCCTGGTATTTCCCTTTGCATTTATGTTTTCCTAGCTCCTCATTTGCTTCACAAAAATGAAATCTGCTTTTCTCATGGTGGATTCTGTCTACCAGGAACAGAAACAACAGGAACAGATGAGGTTCTGAGCTATTCTGGCTCATGATTTGTTCCCAAGGAATTGAAAAAGCCCCCCAAAACTGTATTTGCCAGTACAAACAGCATAAATCCAAGTGCTGGGGGATGGGATGCGCTGGGAAAGGTTACGTTCATGAATGCATTCAGGATTCGTGACTGCTGTGAGAGAAACTCTTTTCTTGTTCCTTCCTCTCCCTCAAACCATGAGGGCATCATTTTCCATACAGACTGTTTTGTTGCAACAGCTTTATATCAGTAACCTCACAATAACGTTTCTAGTGTTGGTAAAACACTAACCTTTAAAAAACCACTGTGCATACAGTAAAGAACTCAGGCTGTTGGGTTGGTGGAGATAATAGGATGGTAGACCATATGCAGCCAAGTCCAATCACTGCTGACTTTACCCTGAGTTTACCAGGTTTATGCTGGACTTTCTCCTTTTCTGCTCAGCCAACCTGCAGATAAACCGTGTCAGATGTAATGGTGCATGATACAGGCAATTCAGTATCGAGGAGGAAAAAAGCATCTCTGAGGCAAGGTGGGTTATCAGCTCAGCTCAAAAAGCAGCCTATCATGGAGCACTGCTGAGGCGATTTCAGAAATCTATAATTTAGATGTTACCTTAAACCTAAAACTTTGTTTGAGAACTTCATACTTCTACAAGCAGCCTAGCAAAGCCCAGGAAGATCAGACCAGCTATCAGTCCAGATGACAAAGTAATACTCTTAGTGTATATGAAGCACTGTATACATGAAAGGTACAGGAAGGATGGCAACATTATACAGTTTTATCCTGCAAGGAATCAAAGCTGTTATTACACAGCGGTTTTCACAGGGCTATTACACTCCATTGCTTACCCACCAATCAGCTTACCTTACCGGGCTTCCCAGCAATATGAATCACTTTTAAATAACAATGCATTTGCTTTACATACAGGCTTTGCAGCCAGAAATACCCCTTACTACTCTCTGACAAAAAGAAGCAGTCTGATGATTTATCAGGAAAAAGTCCACTGATGTGCATGGAGCTGCACCAGCCTGTCCCAGCTGAGCAGCTGAACTCCTGAACAGCATCATTCACCACTAATTTTGCAGCCATTTCTGAGCCAGGCAACAACACTGCATTAAATCTTGTCTGTTTTTAGAACAGAGAGCAAACAACTCAAAATTTAGTGAGCAGCCAGTGCAACAATTTTAAGGAATGAAAGACATAAGGAATATGCCCTGTGTCAAAACTTGGCCAGGTGTGAGGTCTACATCCCCAGCCCCTAATACTTATTATTACAGAGTATATAATTATAATCATAGAATCATAGAATTATAGAATCATTAAGGATTGGAAGGGACCTCGGAAGATCATCTAGTCCAATCCCCCTGCCACAGCAGGGTCACCTAGACCAAGTCGCACAGGAACACATCCAGGCGGGTCTTGAACATCTTCAAAGAAGGAGACTCCACAACCCCCCTGGGCAGCCTGTTCCCATGCTCTGTTACCCTCACTGGGAAGAAGTTCCTTCTGATATTATGGAACCTCTTTTGTTACAGCTTGCACCCATTGCCCCTTGTCCTATCACTAGACAACCTTGAGAAGAGCCTGGATTCATCCTCCTGACACCCACCCCTCACATATTTGTAGACATTAATGAGGTCACTCCTCAGCCTCCTCTTCTCCAAGCTGAAGAGACTCAGCTCTCTCAGCCTTTCCTCATAAGGGAGCTGTTTTACTTCATCATTGTGGTTGCTCTATGCTGGACACCCTCCAGCAGCTCTGACATGGTCACACCAGTGCAGATAGAGAGGGAGAAGAACCTCTCTTGATCTGCTAACCACCCCCGTTCTGATCCCCCCCAGGATGCTGTTGGCCCTCTTGGCCACAAGAGCACATTGCTG
>VZRI01008435.1:52029-121606 GCA_013397515.1 Upupa epops | reverse complement strand
GGCTCATAATCATCATGCTGTCCACTAGGACCCCCAGGTCCCTTTCTCCTACACTGCCCTCCAACAGGTCAGACCCCAACCTATACTGGTATCTGAGGTTGTTCTTGTTCAGATGCCAGACTCTACACTGATCCTTGTACCTCATTACATTTCTCTCTGCCTAGCTCTCTATCCTGTCTAGGTCTCATTGAATGGCAGCACAGTCTGCTGAGGGGTCGATGACACCACCCAACTTTGTGTCATCAGCAAACTTGCTGACAGTGCCTCCTAACCTGTTGTCCAAGTCACTAATGAATAGATTGAAGAGGACTGGTCCCAGTACCGATCCTTGGGGGACTCCACTAGATTGGCCTCCAACTAGACTCTTTCCCATTGACCACTACTCCTTGCTTTCTATCCCACAGCCAGTTCACAATCCATCTCACTACCCAATCATCAGTCCACGCTACTTCAGTCTGGCCACATGTATGCTATGTGAGCCTTTGTCAAATGCCTTCCTGAAGTCAAGATAGACCACATCCACCGCTCTACCATCATCTATCTACCTGGTTATGCCCTCATAAAAGGCTATCAGGTTGGTCAAGCATGACTTCCCCTTGGTGAAGCCATATCGACTTTCCCTAATGACCCTCTTGTCCCTGATGTGCCTAGAGACAGAATCCAAGACAAATTGATCCATCACAATAATTAATGCTTGGTATTAATTCTTAATACAAATAATTAGTGTTTCTTGGTTTGCTAGCAAGTAAGGACTGCTTGCAATGGCAATCATTTCATGGTAATTACAAGGGAAAGCCTGTGTCACTTTTCATGTCAGCCTTAGACATTTCACAGATGGGCACTATGACAAGGTCTGGTGCAAACTGCAGACACTCCTGGGACAGTGGTGCCTGCTTGTATAGTTCTGGGAATGCACAGGGTTTGGGAAGTGTCAGAGCAGGGTCAGAGAGGCTGTATACACTGCAGAGTACCCCTCAGGCAGCCTTTTTCAGTCATGCTCCTAGCAACAGGTCTCAGTGAAAGATCACAGATCCTGTGGGCTATCATTCTCTGACACACAAGTATTTACTGTAATTATCTTCTATGAATTTAGGAGGAAAAAAGCCCAGAATGAAATACATTTGCACAATCAGAGTTGTACTAACCTAAGCTGTTTTAGGGTGAATTCTTTAAGCAAAATAGGTAAATGAGATGCCCAAAGATCTGTGATGATGACCAAGCCAGGCCAGGCACCACAAGCCATTAGCTCTGGCTTCAAAGTGATACTTCCTTCCACCTTCATGTGCTGTTCTAGACATTTCCAATGCAAGAAAAGTCTGCAGAGAGACAATCAAGGAAGAGGAGAATTTCCTGAGCTGTCTATCCCCTTGCTGCTTTCAAGGTCTGCCCCCTCAGAAGATTGGCAGACCCTTCTCCCACACTAGTCCCCATAGTCAGGAAATGCCTAACGTTTAACTTCTCAATGGGTCTCCTTTGAGATGGATTGACCTAGTACTCCTTAAACTCAGACCTATCAATTTCCTCTGTTGGAGACTTTGGATTTAGATATCTCTGTTGTACAGGAAAATATCCACTGATAACAAGCAATTATTATTACAAGATATATCCTTAGAGAAAGAAACTGGCTGCTAGGGAAGATTGAAATGCAGAGGAAAAGGGAAAACCAAAAATACTATTCTGACTTAACCTGTCAGTGTTTTAATCACTTTCCCAGCATGTTGCACCCAAGAGCCTTTAGATAACTTCCTGAGCCAGACTCAAATGACACCTACTATGTAAAGCCCTTGATTCTCTCACAATAACATTAAGAATCATTATTGGAAGTGGATTACAGAGTTCAATGTTAATTTCAATTTAATTTGATGTTTGAAGCCATTAAAAATTATATATAATCTCTTCTCCCCATGAACTAGTATTTGAGCCCTGAAGGCAGCATCCATAGCAAACTAAAAGGCACTTTGTGGAGTTCTTTCTGAGACTTTATGAGTGTATATTAGATCAAGTGATTTATAAAACATATACCTACTGTAATGCCTGTGATAGCAAGAATTTAAATCAAACTATCTGTGGTTAGGACCGATTTAAAGCATTAACTGTGGTGGAGAAGAGGTACTGTAGGAGAAAAGCAGAGGTTAATGTGCGTGTCTTTCCATTGCTGTGAACCTGCATGTTCAAGACACAGAGGAAATGAACTTAACAAACCAACCCTGGCATATGCCAGAATGGCTTTAAGGTGCATCGTAAACTCTGAGAGGGTTCAGAGCACAGGAGAAGCAGCAGTAGCAGTAGCCTGGAGGATGCCTATCAGCACCCTGAGAAGAAGCTTGTGCGCTCCAAGGGCAGTGTGATACCACATGCTGAGTACAGCCCCAAAGTGAGCCTGCCGAAGCACAGGGTTGTTGTAGGCCATTACAGAGGTGAACAGTAGCTGACACAGAAGTCCATCCAGTGTGAATATTGAAAACCTCAGTCTGGACCACAGCAAGAGAAAGGACCCTCTGTAAGGTTTGGGAGAGACCTGAGGTGAGACAGAGCAGACATTGTGAGGATAGAAAGATGTGAAGTATGAATGTACATTACTTTTCAGAACCCTGTACTCTGGCAGTCCTGAGGACTGCTGACCACAGGAACTGCAACAGGATCTGCCTCTCTGGAAAGGCTCTCAGCATCTGCTGGTTGTAGGAGTAAGCCTAACAGCCTCCACAGGAGTAGTCATCCAGGTAGATGACAGCTCTTGCTCAAAGTCAGGAGAACATGATGTTCTGCTACTGCTGCCAGGACACTCAGTAGCAAGATTTCCAACTGCTTGCTGAGGTCAGCAAGGTAGCTGAGGAGAGCTGGGAACAGAAATGCCTACAGGGGCTGTAGGCTTGGAACAGCAGCATTGGACGTGCAAGCCCACAAGGTCATAGCGGTGGAAAAAATTTTGAGCCGTATGATTGCTCAGTAAGCCTGGATATGTGACGAGACACTCATAACCAGATTGTGGCTTATTTCCAAATCTGGAATCCAAACACTCTATCTTTCCATTTCCTTATCTGATGTTGCTTCAGCACTTAATCGTTTACCTGCTGGCCTGGCCTTTTCTGCCATGCTGTTGCCAGGCCATCAATGACATGCCCATCAGGGTCAAATGAGCTTTGAATCAGGTGATAAATTGCTAGTTTTGCTGCAGCTGCTAACATCTCTTAAATGTTTAAACAGTATGAACGTACACATCCCTAGTAGCTGCTTGGTTATGTTTATTTCGGATGAGGTGCTATGCAGTTTCTGAGATGTGAGTGTCAAATATTCATAGACGGCAAGCTACTGAAATATCTTCCTGTAGTATTTATTTATAGAATTTATTTATCAACAGAATCAATCTCCATGTGCCTAGCTGCAGCATTACATGCTGCCTTACCCATTTTTCTAAGAGAAGTGTCTGTCTATCTAACAATATCACTCTTCCTTCAACATCTATTCACAGTATGTCTGTACAAGGTATCTTTCCCATGTGTACTTACCATATCCATCTCTGTAATGTTAACTATATATCTACACCATCTAATGCTCGTCATCTATCCAAAGCACTTGCATCTCTCCACGCCATCTCTATATCTAGTCAATGGTGCCTGTCTCTCCATAGCGACTGTCTCCTCCTTTCCTTTCCCTCAGTCACACACAGCACCAGAGTGTAACTATGAATTTTGAACCACAATCATTGTTTCCTCTTTCAGTTTTTTTCTGAATCAGACTCACAAATCACCAATTAATTTATTTGTTTTGACAAAAAAGCTAGATGTGAAAAATGACCTCTGGAAGAGTACAAGTACCTTTGGGTCAAAGACTCTCTCCCAAGCTTATTTGCTTCCCTGCTGTGTGTGAACTGTTCACCGCTGTGAGGGCAGGGAGCTGCATTAAGCTGTTGGTATCTGAAAAACTCATATTCAGACAAAGATGCTGCAGTGACTATTGCCTCCCTGTGCTCTTTCCCATTCCCTTTTCCTCTTCCCATCTTTTCCTCTTTCCATCCCCAATGCTTTGCATTCATTCCTCCAAGTTTGTTCCTTCCCTTCTTTCACGCACTTGGCATTGTAAGGATGACAAGTGATAGTCCCTCCCTATTAAAAATTCACTGCCAAATAAATATTAAAGGAGAGGGGAAAATCCATTTGGCTCTGTGTGATTTATTGTGGTCTGCAACACAAGGCTTGGCACAAAAGGTTAAAGAGGTTTCACAGCCTATTTACCCACTTCTCAGTGGTATGAAGGACACCATGACCCTCAGTTTCGAGAAAGCCTATGACAGGGACACTTTTCCTCCTCATCAAGAGACTAATCTGAATGAGATGGAAAGGTTTCTGCTCTCAGGGCCAGGAAAGGGAGGACAGTAAAACCCAAAACCTCTTCCTGTTTTTTTGTCTCACTCGGATGAACTGTGACCAGAACAGTACAAAGGATGGTCAGGTGGCCTTGAAGTGATTAGAGAGTCAGTTAAAATATCAGGAGCATTTAAACAAAGGAAGGAAAGTAGAGGGGAGTGGAAAGAAGAAGTAAATAAAGCAGTGCACACTGTGGCAGAAGAGGAGGGAGGGAAATACTTCCATCTCTCTGGTTTTGGTTCCCTGAGCAAAGATCCAAGCAGTTCATCATTTTCCTTCCGGCAGGGCCAGTATGGCTCAATGGCAGAATAAAATATGCAGTAATTAATGAATAGCTTCACAGTTTTATGGATAGATTTAACTCTTTCCCTTCTTTAGAGGTGCTGGAAAAAAAAGACTGAGTAAGGCATCATGAATTATCTGGTATAGACATGGAAGAAGCAACCAATTTTTTCACTGAAGTTAGCAAACCTGCTGACAGATTATGGATGTCACAGGGAAAATGTATCTCACCCAAAGAGTAAAGACCCTCTGGAACCTTCTGCAGAATTTCACAAGAGCAGGGACAAGAGATCCCTACGTGGAAGCAAAAAATATCTGGGTCCAAGTGGTAGCTGTCACCTGAGGCAGTGGCAGAAGCCTGCATTTTCTGCCACAGGCTGGCACTGTGTTGGACTGGACACTACTCCTCTGCACCAAGCCTGGTGTATCTCAGAATGTATCCTCTCTGTCTTGAAGAGGATTTCTCTGATGGATGTCCAGGATAATACCAGTGTGTAGATACTTGATGAGTAATTCATAGAGACAAGCAGAAATGCATTTGTTCCAATACAAAGCAATGCACAGGCATCAGAAAAGGAGACTCAAGTAGCAAATCAAAAAGGAATATCTGAATCCCTGCTCTTCTGGAGACTCCTATTGCAACCTGACCACCAGTCTGCCAGTTATTTTTGGCAAATTGTTGTCCATTTCCCCTCCCACCACAGTCTGGCATATTTATGTAGACTACCATTTATGACTACTAGTCTGTGTTTCATGTTCTTCACAGTAAAGGATGGGAGTAACTGTGATCTCTGGAGTGGCTATCAGACACATGATAACTAACCTTTGGGAAAGAATGTGAGAGGAAGCAGTGCAGCTCTCAGATGAGAAGGCAGAAGAATAACCTATCATTCACCTTTCCTATTGTGGACAGAGCTGCCTAATAGTGTTTTAAACACGCAACATCCAGGAAAGAGCCAAATGCTATGACAAGTAGAGTGGGGAAGGTTTCAATGTAGGAGCAAGCCATGAACATATCAATAGGTGCAGAAGAGATTGCTTATGTCAGTGGTGTCTCCTGTCGTGACCACACTCATGGCAAGAAGCACAGGAAGATGCAACAGTGGAAGAGGAGAAAATGGTGAATGATGAGATCAGGGGTCAGTTGCTCAAGAGGTTTTGCCCAAACGTCTCTCCTCATGTTCACCTAGTTCATGGAGCAAAGACAAAGTATGTAGTGATTGGAACAGGATGTGGAGACACTCCAAAGGTAGAACAGAACGAACAATCCATCTCTTCTGACTGGATAATATAATTTACTCATTGTGAGCAGATGGGTTATGAGGTCTGCCATCAGTGATGAATTGTATTCATGATAAGTCATTCCCAGCTAATGAGGATCCATTATCATTAGCTGCTAAGGAAGAATAACGGCTTGCCAGGACAAAGTGGGGGTTTCACAATTTCCAGGGAGAAAATTCTGGGCTGGTAGCCACCTGGCAACTAGATTTTCAGGAAACTGAAAACTTTTCAAGATGGATATCTTCTGCCGACTTCTAGCCTTGGATTTAATCCCCTGGGCAAGTTCACAAGAGGGAATGCAAGAGGAGGTGGAGGAGAAAGAAGCAAAGGAAAGTAGTAGTAACCCTATCTGATAAAACTGTGATTAAATCAAGGTCTCACTCTAATTACACTGCATTTAAATAAACTTTGCCTACTAAGTAATTGTAATTAAACTGCAATTAAACATGTATTTATATCACCGTTTCCTCCCCTGCACAGCTGCCTGTTTCTACCTCCTGATGTTGCTGTCTACCTGCCAAAACCTCGGGATTTAGCACAAGGGACTACATTTCTGTGGACTTCCCAGAGGAGATGATGCTGAGGGCAAGGTCTGAGACTCTCCCAGTGCAGCCAGCTAAAAGGAGTTTCTGTTTCCAAGCTGTGTGTGGAAGAGAGATGCAGCTGATGCTGTGATAAACTAGATGTGAGGAAAAGGTTGTGAGGGGCAGCTACATGAATGAAAGGAAGTGGGTGTGTATTTTCTTCTCACGGGAACTTGAAAAGGCACATATTTGCCCGTTTTTGAAATTTCTTCACATTTGGACTAGAAATATCCTTTGTACCTTCCATAGAGAACCCTTGATACGAGTGCATTTTCCAAAGCCCCAGATCTCTGTTTACCGCATCATGTTTGTACTTGCTCATTGTTGTATGTGACATGGAACAAAAGAGCTCACTTACCCACACAGTACCTACAGGTGAGAGTCCAGAGGTGGGAATACACTTCTGGAGATCTATTTTCAGCTTTTTAAGAGTATTCACTAACTCCAACAGTGTCTCAGTTACCTTTATTTGCAGCACTGAGATACCTATACATAACAACCCTACGGGTGGTCTTTAAAGTTTACTGCAGTTCTGAACAACTGGGTTAGGAAAGACTGTTATGGAAAAGCAGGAGGTTCCAGCTATTTAAAATGGAAACTGGTTCTTGTGAGGAATCTGAAGATGGTAAGAAAGGAATGCAGCAAGAAACAAAAGAAGTAAACAACTAAAGGGAGGCTGATAAAAATGAGGAGGTGAGCACATAGCACAATGTAAAAGGTGCCGGGGGCTAACAAAAGCAAACCAGCTTCTCTGCCCTACCTCCCTCCTCACCTCGATGATGGAAAACATCTCCATTTGTGCCTCTGCTATCACATAGCTCTAATTAAGGGACTGGAGAAATACCACCGTCACCCTCATCTGTTTGTGTTCTGTTGCTGAAAGGACACCATGCATCTCCCTGACAGCTAGTCATTACAGCTTCGTATGAACACCCCCCTCCTTCCAGCACAAGTATTGAGCCCTCTGATAAATACCTCAGACAAGGCCCTCGCTACATTTCTGTTACTCGAGGGAGGTGAGGCATGAAGCCCTTATCATGGGAAATCACTGCCGGGGGATAAGGGCTCTGCTGGAAGAGAGGCTGAATACTAGACATGTTGCTTCAACAAACACACACCAAAGGAGAGAACCCATATGCACATATAAGATGCCCAGAAGCACACAGGAGCACAATATAATACAACTAATAGTACAAATTCATTATTATCCAAAAGTAGTTAAACAAATCTATTTGGTTACTGGCAATTTCACCATGGCTACTGTGTTATGAGCTGTGTTCATTCCCTCCCTCCCTATCCTCCTTCAGACATTTCTATTTTCTCCTTGAATAACAGGTCTCAGGTAGCTCCTTCTGCCAGGCATTAGTGAAAAGCAATAGAACAGGCATCTTAAAAATTTCTTTGATGTGATAGTCAACCTAATCTAGCATGATCTGTCATGTGAATGAGTATAGGATCCTAAATCTGTGAGTCTGAATTTCCTTCTAAGCCTTTCTTTAACCTACAAACCTCAGTTCTACTTCCAGTAGGAGGCAAAAGCAGTACCAGTGGAGCAACATTTATCGGGGAAGGATTGGATGTGTCTTTCCCTGCAGACTCTTACTCCAGGACTGCTGGGTTTTACCGGTTAGTTCACCAACAGAGTTCATTCAAACAAGTTGATCTAAACAATATCCTTTCCACAGCTTGAATCCTTGCCTTCTAAATCGGAGAGGTGAAAATTCCCAAACCTATCATCACTTACAGGGTGAAAATTTCCAAAAGCTGTCATCACCCATGGTTCCTCCACATGGCTTTATGGCTCCCACCCTTTCTTATCAGGAGCCAGTGAACAAAATACCTCCTTTTCAAGGGAAGCTAACTGCTTCTCTCCCTCCCTTTGGCAAGAGCTGCCTACAAAAGGAGGTACCATGGAGTCCAGGATTACTTTCAGGTTGATTCTGCTCAACTTAGAGGGGCAAAGTGGGTAAATGACTGTCACAGGTCAAAGCCTAAGCCTTCCTTTCTCTTTAATGGCTCGGTGAATGCCTCAGGCTTTTTGTTTTCACTTGCAGTGAACACCATTCTGCCTGCAATTTTGTTCTGCCATTAGGCAGATGGAATAGTGTGAACAATTATCAGCTCTGTGTGGGTTCGCTGCCTATTCTAATGTAAATACATCTATTTAATATCATGGATGCCCTTCAACCCCCTTACAAGATACTCAAGACAGATCTTTCAGAAATTAGGCTTAGACTAGAGTTTTCTACATCCTTGGGACCCAGTGCCCAGCAGCTCAAGTGGACCTGTTCATGTTAGCGCAAGATAAGACCTGTCTGTGTCTTCTTATGCCTGTTTGTCACACATCTGTCAGCCACTTGCTCCAGTCTCTTCACTGCAAGAACTGTGTGCACAACTCACAGGCCGTAGCAAGAGGGCGGTTGTAAATAGCTCCTTCTCAAACTGGCAGTATTGGGCCCAACACTGTTTAATATCTTCGTAAATGATCTGGCTGCCAGGATCAAGAGTACCCTGATGAAGTTTGCCGATGACGCCAAACTAAATTGGGAAGTTGACATTCCTGAATGGAGAGCTGTCCTCCAAGGGGACCTGTACAGGCTGATGGAGTGGACCAGAAGAAACCTCATGAAGTTCAATGAAGACAGGTGCAGAGTCCTTGAGTGCAACTCAGACTGGGATTCACCCGGCTGGAGAGTAGCCCTGTAAGGAGGCACCTGGGGGTCTTGGTGCGTAGCAAGGTCAACATAAGGAAACAGAGTGCTGCTGCAGCAAAGGGCTAACAGGATGCTGGGCTGCATTAGCAAGGTCATCCCCAGCAGATATAAATATGCTATCTTATCACTCTATTCAGTGCTGGTCAGACCATACCTTGAGTACTGCATTCAGTTTTGGACCCTGCTATGCAGATAGACTGGAGAGGGTCCAGAGAAGGATGACCAGGATGATCAGGGGACTGGAAGACCTCCCATATGGACAAAGGCTGAGAGAACTGGGTCTTTTCAGCCTTGAGAAGAGAAGGCTTAGGGGGGCATGATGTGTCAATACATCAAGGATGGCTACCAGGAGGACGGAGATTCCCTTTTCACAAGGAGTGATGTAGAAAAAACAAGGGGGAATGGTTACAAGTTGCTCCAGAAGAGATTCTGACTGGATTTAAAAGAGAAGTTTTTCACAATGAGAGCTGTTAGACAGTGGAAGGGTCTTCCAAGGGCAGTGGGGGATTGCTCAACTTTAGACAATTTTAAGGCTCAGCTTGACAGGGTTCTGGGCCATCTCATTTCAATTGTGTCTTGCTTTGAAGTGGTTGGGCTAGATGATCATAGAATCACTAGGGATTGGAAGGGACCTTGAAAGATCATCCTGTTCAATCCCCCTGCCACAGCAGGATCAACTAGATCAAGTTGCACAGAAACACATCCAGGCAGATCTTGAATGTCTCCAGAGAAGGAGACTCCACAACCTCCCTGGGCAGCCTGTTCCAATGCTCTGTTACCCTCACTGGGAAGAAGTTCCTTCTTATATCCCTTCCAACTCACAAACCTGTGAACTCCTTCACATCCCAAACCAAATATTCACAATTAATCCTCACTCTCACATTGGTTGACTCAGTGGAATCAAAATGAACTGTGGGCAGATTAAAAATATCAGTGAGTACTGGTAGCCCTTCCCTTCTGCATTCATTTGCACTAGAGTAGGACACAGAAGCTAACACAAAATTCTTCACTTCTGGAGCTATTTTGTTCTCAACGGCCAACTAGACTGGTAATTTTTACACTCTAGAGCATGACCAAGAGCTATTGATAGGAATAAATGTTTTGTTGTTGACTTAGCCATAGAAGGAATAAAGACCTAGTTACTAGAAAAACCCAGATAGTCTTTCTGAAATCCCAGAGCAGAAGGGAGCTGTGAGGAGGAACGGAGAAAGCAGAACAGAAAGCCTACGAGTGTAGAGGCAGAAGGCTATGAGACATTATCCTTCGTTCAGCATGCAGATGAGTTTGCCAAGCAGGAAAAGAAATACAGAAAAGGTGTCTGACGCATCACATGTCATCTCTGCTGTCACTCACACACTTTAATTACCCTTAAATCAAGTGCAATAGCTTCCCCAGCCCTGAAATACGTGCTGTCTCGTTATACACATAATAAGGCCTGCAGGGACTTCAGAGACTTTAGCCTTGCATGTCTCATTGCTCTGATATTCAAGTTTCTTTTAGCATAAAATCAGCTGAAAAGCATTGAAAGGCACAACCTTATTTTTATAAATCCCTGTTCTGCTTGCCAAACCTAGCTGAGTCAACGAATGCCCAAGACTGTGATTTGGATTCTCTTGCACAGAGTATATTTGTGTACTGCTGTTTCTTTATATCACCGTGTACTTGTTATGCTGCTTGTTCCTCCAGTCGTATCTAGTGAAGGAAGCACCCACAGCAGAAAATTTGCAGCATTTCTAATTTACATGAGACTTCTAGGGATGGGCAAAATCTTTCAAAAGGGGAATAAAAAAAGCCCCAAGCAACTGTCCCTTCTCCAGACTGCAGATCCAATCAAAATTAGTTTCCCATAGGGGAATGGTTATGAAAAGGGTATAAAAATGTAGTTGAACTCTCTCCACACACTCCCTACCCACCCACCCCCCTCCCTTGTTATCTTCAGTTCTTGGCCTTCAATTTGCTAATTATTGTGGTTTGCCGTCCCTGGAGATGTGTACAAAAAGAACAAAACCATTGTAAGAAAGAGTGAAATTAGTCATAAGTAATTCAGCAACTTAGAATTAAGCACCTAGCCTAAAATAAATTCAGTGGCTACTCTTTAAATCAATGGAAAGTGATAATAGAATCATAGAATGGTTTCGGTTGGAAAGAACCACATCTCTCCAAGCAACCTGACCTAGTGAGAGGTGTCCCCTCCCATGGTGGGAGTATTCCAACTAAATGATCTCTAAGGTCCCTTCCAACCTAAATCATTCTATGATTTTAAGTTTAAATAAAGAAAAATATAGGTAAATAAAGTTAGTCAATTAATTGTCTTTTATCAGTGCCTTCATCTTCTTCTGCAGTTAAGGAAGAGATATTTAACCAGCTGTATTTTACACTCAAATTTTACACAGAGGGATACTTTTTGCAAAGCATCATGCTGCTGAATAGGGACATGCCACTGAGACATCTGAGCAGAGATAGATGAAGAGTACTAAAATGGTCAGCACAGAAAGAGATGAGCCTAAACTATTAGATCCACACATGCCAGCAAAGTTCAGCTGCAGGGCTGTCTGAATAGGCTGTGCTCTGAATTTTGCAAACGCCCAGCTAGAGAAGGTCTAGAGCATACAAAAATAAGCAAAAAAATTGTCTTTTGCTTAGGTATTTGCTTGCTTTTCTTTCAAGGACAATGAATGTGTTTTGCATTACACATCATGCAAAGTGAGATCAATCCTACACCCAAAAACCTTTCACAGCAGTGGGCTGGAATATAAAAGCAGTATGATAATGTATTAGGTGGCAATACAGTGTTATCCTGCAAATCTCAGCCTGTTAGCAAATTACGGTATTCCTAAGAAACATGATGCGTGGTTTGCTGGCTCAGTCTTGCAGGATGTTTATTGTTCCATCTGGATACATAGAGATGATCCAGAGTCCAATTTGAGTAGCCCTCTAGGAGGAGACCTGGCATCAACATAGCTTAAGTGGAAAGTGTGGGCTGGATTTTTGAGTTCATTTTGTGTATAAATGAAACCAGAAAGCTGACACCTGCTCGGGATGCACATGGAAGTAAACAAAAAAGGAAAGCACGGCTGGACATTGTAACTTATAAAAATCCTGTTATTTAGTTTGATTCCCATCTTGGAGGCATCCACAGGAAATCATTCTGCAGTAGGTAACTGAGAAAACAAAGGGAAGCAGATTAAGGAACTTTACTGGTAGAAAAGAAACCCCATTAGAACATGGGGGTATAAAAAAGTTGAGAAGACTGTGGCATTTTAAAACTGAGACTGCAGCAGCCCTATTGGTTCCAAATACCCTGGCTGTTCTCTGTTGCACAGAACTCCAGTCTAGCCAGCTTGTTGGCAAAGATGCTCCTTCCCCACTTGACCATTTTGTGACCATGCCTGAAACTAAATTAAGAAGAGATGGATTGAGCAAGGATGCTGTTGCCTTCATAACACTGTGGAAGAAATTATCTCCTCCACAGCCCAGATCTACTTCTTATAACTATCTGGTGATATCTCTTAGTTCACTTTGTGAACTTCTGATGATGTTCTACTCACATTAAAATAAACATTATGTAATGATATGGACAGTGAGCACAAGCTATGATTGCTGACCTCATGTATGTATCCACAACAGAGAGTAGAAGAGATTTCCATACAGAATAGGAGGCAAATCGATAGCTCACTTGTGATGCAGAAAGCAGTGTGATATGGCTTGCAAGAACTCACTCAGTGTATAGGCTACATCACCAGGAAGTGGTATGCTAGGCACTGGTTTTGAACTGCTGTCACCTCAGCATCAGCAGTGCACATGCCTACCACCTGCATCAGATCCTCTGCTATGTGACTTGAATCCCCTCCTTCCCATTTGTCTTGCTTCTCAGAAATGCTGAGTACAGTATGTAAAATCAGTAAGAGCAAGGAGTGCTCAGCAAATCTGAAAACAATGTCACAGGTAGGTAAATATCTGAGGGAGAAATGAGCTGCCAAACATCATCCCCTTGTCTGCTTTGAATATTTTTGCTTCTTATTTTTACATATGCACATGCTGTAAAGCCTTTTTATCTGTTCTCTGCTTGCTTGATGAATCTCCAAAGCCCCCTGTGCCCTAGCCATGATTCATTTCTGAATAATTTTATGAAAGGCAAACAGCATGTTTCCAGCTCCACATGTTTGTCTGATATTGTCGGGTACTTCATCATTTGGAGGCAATTTTTTCTCGCTTGTCTTAATCTTCCCTTTCCGTTCCCCTTTCCTCCCCATAAATGCAAAACCATCACCCCAACATTCTGACCCCTCAGAGACTGTAAATCATTTTAAGTGGAGGAAAGGTTGAGCCCCAGCATTGTGCCTGATGCATTTTGTTTAAGTTGCTCGTGCTGTTCCAACATCTGTCATATCCTCCACAGCAGTGCAATCAAACTGTCAGGGCTGAGTGAAGTTTTGCTGATCCAATCTGCTCCTTCTGTGATTCCTGTCAAAAGCATCAGGAGGTGGTAGCTACAGTTGTGTGCTCTTTAAACAACAGATCTTTATTTTTGCACATTAGAGGAGCTGTTATTGTTTGTTTCTCTTAAGCTCAGACAGCACTCCCTTCACTTGCAAAGCACATTTGAATGTCGCTGCAACCACAAGGCTCGTGGCAGTTGAGGCTCTGCGTGTTCCTGTGGCTCCCCAGTTTTACATCCCCTCTTCCCACAAGAGGTCAGAGCACAAAGATCTCTCTCAGTATTGCTGGTGTCTGTAATTCCAGAGCACATCTTGGAAGCATCCAGAAGGAATTAACTTTTTGGATCCTGCATTGCTGTTGATGAAGTAACTAAGCCAAAAGGTTGTGGGGGAAAGGGAAGAGAGTAATATTTTAATAACCTCCCTTCTGTGTACTGCACTGTGAGTTGCCAGATGAATCTTAATCCTTGTTAAGCACACCAAAATAATCTGATAGTAATTGATATTATTGATACTAATATCACTAATCAACTTGACTGAAAGGACAGGATGTTCTTTCACCTCGTACAATTAATGAACTTTAATAGCTGAAAGAACTAAGAACAAAAATATTCCACTTGTCCTCTGTTAATATGCAGCACGTATTTTAAAACAGCTTTCCAGCATGATGCACCTTTTCACATCTGACTGAAGCCTTAAATTCTTGCTGTGAAATGGAAACATATGGTTTTATCATTTAATAAAAGGAACCTGAATCTGAGGTGAATAGTATGGCTCTGCTCCATTTCAGCATGTGCCCTTTAGTCTATGGCTTTCCCATCAAGGCAGAAAGTCTTCTAATTACAACAAAGCACCAATGGATAGTGGAGCTCAGGATGCCACTGTGCCCTCTCCTCTGATACTCAGATTGACTGGTGAATCCAGCTGTGATGAAAAAGCAGGTTTGGTAACACTGCGATTCGTTAAAGAATAAATGTTTTTTTAAAAATGAAAAACCCTAAGATAACAGACTTTGGTTCCCTAATACATTGGCTTCTCTAAAAATCTTCATCTCCAAACCTAACTGGTAGGAAAAACTGTTGAACTTTCCAAGATCTGACTTTACCCTCTTCCAAAGCATCCCAGTGAGGGACTGGATTATTCTCTTACAAAGAAGAAATCTGAAAATCCAGGCAGAGGAGAATGTAGTGCTGCATATAGGAAAGAGGAAGGATTGCCTCCAACTTCCAGCTTGGATACTGAACTTTAAAATACACACACTAAGAAAACCCCTAGATTAATGACAAATAAACTCTTTCCATGAGTCCAAATGCACAAGGTTCAGGGCTTGGAAAATCCCACTTGGTATGTGTTTGTCATCACTGGGAGCTGCTCTTTTCTCTTTTACCTTTTTTGGCTTACAAGGAAAGGCTGAGGCAGCTGGGTCTCTTGAGCTTGGAGAAGAGGAGGCTGAGGGGTGACCTCATTCATGCTTATAAATATGTGAGGGGTGGGTGTCAGGAGGATGGAGCCAGGCCCTTCTCAAGGTCATCTGGTGATAGGACAAGGGGCAATAGGTGCAAGATGGAACAGAGGAGGTTCCATATCAATATCAGAAGGACCTTCTTCCCAGTGAGGGTAACAGAGCATGGGAACAGGCTGCCCAGGGGGGTTGTGGACTCTCCTTCTCTGGAGACGTTCCAGACCCGCCTGGATGTGTTCCTGTGTGACTTGGTCTAGGTGATCCTGCTGTGGCAGTGGGATTGGACTAGATGATCTCTCAAGGTCCCTTCCAATTCCTAATGATTCTATGGCTGTTCTGTAAGCCACTCTTCTCAGTTAATGTTCATAATGTGAACAAAGTCTGCTCTAAGAAAAAAGTCTTTCAAGTGAACACAGTTAAAGAACTCAGAGCATGCTCCTGAAAACCTGTTTCAGTGACCTAACTGCCTTCTATACAACAAAGAAGGGGATAACAAAGCAAATGGCAGCTCTTCCATCAGACTGAAAGCTTAGCAGGTTGGTTCTACCTGGGAGGGCTGTTGCAGCTACCGATTACACATCTTCTCACACTATGTTAACAGCTCAGTCTGATTCCAGTCGATGCTGATATTTCTTTTGGATCACATCTGTGTTGTATGATGGAGTCCAAGTGTGAGCTGTGTTGGCAGCTGTACAGAATACTAAGTATCCACTAATGCTAATTTTTTTCTGTGAATATACAACTTTGGGGAATTTACTGCTGGCTTATCTCTGAATTTGAGTAATTTGGCACACAGGAAAACAACATTGAAGGGAGATGTACAACAGGGGCTGCAAACAAGAATTTTGCTGGTCACAGGACCTCTCATTATAATCAGAATCCATTAAACCAGCTGAAGTGAAAGAGTACTTAGGGAAGAAACAGTTCCAGTCTCTGAGGGGCAAGGATCCTCTGAGGAAAACTGTATTAGCAATTTTGACTAAAACAATGAATTCCCAACTCTTATCTGAAATTGAACTTTTAGCATGCACCCACCTTGCACTTCAAAGGAAACAGAGTTTGGAAAGTGAAATAGAAAACAGGAATCTTTGGCTGGTAAGGACTGGGGATTAAGAACATCCCTACCTTTTTTGATTTTATGGGTTTGTTTTTTTCGTCAGTTTGGAAAAAGAGGAAATTGAAGCTGAGTTGGCCAATTAGCCCCACAATCCCCAACGGCAAGACAAGATCTTTTTGTGGAAAAGCCTTGAGGTGAAGCCAATTCAATTAGTTTCCACAGCAAAAACTGTCAAGACCCAAAAAACTAGGTGGAATAATGAACTGATTAAAACCTGTAATTGCAATTCAATGGAGGAAATCATTAATCATGGAGATGGCAACATTCTCTCATTTCCAGACTGTGCTTGGATAAGTTGCCAACAAAAGGAACTGTAGGAATAAAGGGATAATGTAACTGGAAAAAGGAGCATTCTGGTTAGAAATTCATGACTGACCTGAGGAAAATAAAAACTTTCTCTAGAAAATGAAAAGGTGATAAAAAGCCCACAGAGGTATATTGGTATATTTTTTCCTTCTTAATTCCTCAGCTCTCAGTGATTACTACTACATGGCCTGAGTGTCAGTGATGCATTCACTCAAGCCAAAGTGAAAGTAACTCCTTACATCTTTGATTTCTGTTCTTTTAAATATTATCCCCTCTTACTCTTTTTCTTTGGTTCACCCCTCCCTTACAGGTGCTTTTGCTCACACCTTTATAAAGGTGACAAACTGCTTGTGATGTTCCCAAAGCAGTTAGTACCCAGGAGAAAAGGATCATCACTTTGCCAACTGGCAGCTCCTCCAAAAACATTTAGACATCACCAGCAGTAGCCTGTGCTGATATGTCACTTGCTGTAGATGCTGTCATGGCACACGCTGCGAAGGGAAACAGAAAAGTGGAACCTTTCAAATCAGAGGTAGTATTTTTCTTTACATTTTTAAAGATAGCTCCACAGGTCAGCCAGGTCTTCATGCCATGGCTCTTCATCTTTAAAACCTTCCCCTTACTCTTTTCTCTCCCTGCCATCCCAGATTATGCCATCATGATTAAGCTCAACAGGCCAGCAAAGTCAGTCACCCTCTCTTTTGTCAGCCCAGGTTTTCCTCTGAGCTGACTCCCCTGTATTCTATCTCTAAAGGGAAGGGTTAGACTAAGCTGCTGAAAGTGTCAGGCCAGGCTGCAATGAGAGTGTGAGAGATGATAAAGAGAAATGGGGTGGTGACAGAAAAGGTGAGAAAAGGTCTAAAATCCCAATATTGATCCTGTGAGTGCAGCATATACAACTGATCAGGGAAATAAATGTGAAGCCTGATGGGAAGGGAATGATTTGTGCCAAACAAGATTGAAAATTTGCAGAAGAGGAAAAACCCACTGACCATTACTTCTCTTTCAGAACTGACTCATCAGCATGTTGTATTTCCAGGCTGTTGGTTACCACTTAACCTAAAATTCCAGTGAACCCCGCAGTGCTGTAATTGATGATGTTACCACTAAGTGGCTCTTTTACAAACGAGGAAGGTTCAAACCAGGACATGAAAATTGTCCTGCTGGGGAAGAAGGAATCTGAAGAAATAGGGTGACAATGACTGAAAGATTCTCTTAGCCTAGCAGACTCTTCCCCCGGAGAGCTCTGAAGAATAAAAGCTTAATTAATTGTAGCACCACTGAAGCTCAGTAAAGGAAAAGCCTATTAAGTCATGAGCTCCATCCTTGAGACTGCAGCCCAATTCCCACTGAGTTACCCAGGACAGTGCTCAGTCTCTAGTGATGAGGTGTCTGCAAACACTCACAAATGCAATTGTGTACTGAATGGGAAAAGAGGTCTGATAACTTCGGGCAGAAAAAGGCATATCTGCAGATCTCATGGTCTGCAAGACCCTTCTCCAGGACTGTGTCTTTGTGTTAGGAGTGAGGTAGAAGGTATAAGAAAAATAGAAGTTGGAAGAAGGGGAAGGTGGATTTTCACCTTCTTTTTGGCTCCATCCAAATTCATTCTTTCCTCTAAAAATGTGTTTCCAGGCATAAGAATGTTCTCCACTTCAGATGTGAGATGTGTAGAGTGGTTATAGGTAGACTTACATCCTCTCACAAGTTACTTCAGCAAGAAGAAATGCATCCGTTTGCAAAATGTGAATGCTTTTGAACTCATCAGAGACCTACCAAGCAGCCCTTCCAACTACCTCACTTTAAGAGTGAATAAAACCAGCCTTGGATTAATGTGATGCTTTAATGGACTGGCTTGCTCCCTTTGCAACTTCCAAATCTTGCTCTTAATATGTATAAATCCATTATTTATTTATTATTAACTTATTTTGCCACTAATGATCTGGGTAGAGGATTGCCTGTCAACTAATGCATGTCAAGGGAGGGGAAAAAAACAACCCAACTTGATTTAAAGGCTGTACCTTCTAAGTTGTGGAAGCAATGTGGGAGCTTAGAAGTGGGATACTAGCTCTAGGGACAGTTTAGAGAAATGAGGTTTTTAGTGCCAAGTGAGGGTGAATGTATTCCTTTGCCATGGGGAAATGAAGAGCTGCATTAAGCAATCCATACCCTGGCCTCAATAATGCTTCTTGAAATACCAGATGGGAGGTAAAAAAAAATAGGTTCACTTACTTCCATCTGGAAAGAGCCTTCCCAGCATTACACTGAGAGGAAGACTTGCTGCCTCCAGGCTGCCTAGAGGTGTGATATTTTCAAGTTGCTCTCTGAATTCTTATCCCTGTTACACTGAGTAGTACCAACAGAATTCTCCAAGTAAGCTCCCAACAGCCTTCTATCCCACAAAATTAATCTGATCTCACTTCCTGCACAGCAGCTTATTTCAAGCTTTTGTTTTTTCTGACTTTACAAGAGTAGATGGGAACAAGTTACTCTATGTTTCTCAAGGATAACAGGATAAACACAGGCAGTGCCTTGACACACTGATGCTGAATATCCACCACCCCGTTTGCTTGGCAGAAACCTGTTCACATAGCCAGGTCATAGGTGGTACAAATAAAGGGACTGGTGAGATTAGGCAGGTGCCATGATAATTCTAAGACAGCTGAAGAGTATATACTGAGAATTAAAAGATGTAACACTATACCACATCTCTGTGGCTCTCAAGCCATTTACACACACTGGACTGTATCTGGCTTCTCTATTTCAAGATCCTGAAAATCCAAATAGCTTAGAAGACAGTCAACACCAAGATCCATTTTTGGAGTCTCCAAGCTCTGTTGTTGCTTTCCAGGTGACCTCACTATTCTCTAACACTCCTCCTCTGAGTCCCCAAGAGATCATACTGGGATATGTTTACAATGCCGTTCACTTTTGTTTTCAAGACCTTGGCCAAGTTTATTGATTTATGTTTTGTTTCACAGCACTGCGTTTTGGTGGAAGGTGACCCCCTGTCTCCTCAGACAGGAATGTTACTCTTTAGAGGTCATGCTCTAATACCCACTTGGTTCCTGTAAAACATTACTCTCTGAACGGCTCCTGATGGACCTTTTGGCCATGAGTTCTGTTTATAACACGTCAAACATGGTTCAAAAATGCGCACAGACTGACTGCTTTCATGAGGGGAAGCTGGGACTATGTCAAAGTTCTTTGTGTTTTAAAGGTCAGCACATCAGCTTCTCCAACAGGCTTTCCTATGGCTGTAATTGCAAATCTTTTGCTCAATGTAATCAAACAAATATGCCTTGAAAAATTGTGAGTAGGTGGAAAAGGATTTACGGAATTGGCATTAGGGAAATGGAACATTCTGCTTGCAGATCACAGGAAGAAATCAACTTTTGTGTTTAGAAATCAAACGATCTTGCCATTTCTCAGCTCAGCAGCTGCCTACCAGCTATTGTTAAAGTAAAGCTTTCAGGGAAAATTTTCCTATGGATGGGCTCAGCAATTGATATTTGAACTCTTCCTTAAGCTGATAATTTTAAAACGTATTAAGCATAAGACTGATGTCACCTTTAGTATTTCAAGTTGAGATAGACACCAAAGTACATTGATTTGGATTCAAGACTGCCAGCAGTACTATGCAGTACCTGGCCTTATACTCCATCACATTACAATAAGCCTTACTTGTACCCTCTTAGAATCATAGAATGCATTGGGCTGGAAGCAACCTTCATAGTACTGACATCCTAACTCCTACTACTGAAAAGCTTTCCAAACTATCTCAAACTTCTTCAACCATCCAAGGTGTTACCCCTTGTGTTACTATGTTTAGAGAGTAAATAATTCCCTCCCCAAACAATTAGTATTGTTTCTTGGAAGGTGTTAATAGAAATTGACCATATCCCTTCCTCAAGTTCTCTCTTTGCTAGATTACATAGATTTACTTCACATCTTTCCTCCCTTTGCTTCTCTTATCTCTCTAGGGCATGGTTTATATGACTTTTTTTTCCTAGTTTTTCATTTCTCAGAAACTGTGGAAGGTGAGAATCACACACTATTACTAACTGCTACAAAGAAAAGAGGAGTAGCTAACCATGCTAACAGTGTCTATGTTTAGAATAGTTTGAATACAAAAGGCAAGGTGTTCTGGTGGTATGAAACAGCACAGCCTTACGAACACAACACAAACTGTCTTGATATATAATCAGCAGATGATTTGGTGATAAATACATCTTTGTACGTCCTCACAAAAATTCACCATATGCTTTGCTAAGAATTGAGGGGAATTCGTGAGGAATGACACTGTATTATTAATAAATTACAGTAGAGAGGACAGACAAGAGAACTAGAAAATCCAATCTAGACTCTTTTCTCATAGGGGAAAAAAAAGCTTTGAAGTATAACAGAGTCAATGTGTTTGTGTCACCATTTTCACAGAATAACATAACACTACATGATAGGTAACAGTGTTCATAACAACACAAGACTTTCTGAAGTGATGTAGAGCTGCCAAACTGCAACGCTGAGTTGTGTATACCATGGCGAATGTGATCTGTGCAGTTGTTCACTTGATAAACCGAAAGACATTTCCATAAAAACAGTACTACTTCGTGAGTTTGCTGGCAGCCCTCCATGAAATGCCACCTCTGGCTGTGTCCAGGCTGCTATGAGGAGGCCAGGCCAGGGAGATAATCAAGAGGAAAGGAGCTGGCATGGATCACCAATTCCCAATGGGCATCATCCATTCCAAACCTTCTGAGGTGCATTTGCTTTTCTTGATAAAAAGAAAGAGCAAACTTCAACCTCTTCCTATCACCAGAAATACTTTCAGGATTTCTTTCTGCAGGTTACAGAGCTGATCTGCAAAGAAGATAGAGTTTAATTCCTTCCTATACTTAATAACACCCATAAAATGACAGTATATTTTTTTTGCATAAACTAACCAGACTCAGACGGCTTTGCCGGCATTTCATCCTGCCTCAAAGATCACCAATGAGTGATCACACAGCCTCCAGTGTCTTTGTGGTCACCTCAAAGTTTACCTACAGTGTCTCCTGAAGACTCATGACACCTGAGGATTGTGGCATCGCTTTCCCAGCATGGCCCAGAATGTCACTACCTCTCTCTCTTTTTCTGAGGAATCCTTCCCATTTTTCAGCACTTCCTGAAGACTGCAGCACCAAACAAAACCCCAGATAGAAGGGAAAAAGAGACAAGACAGTTAACAGAGATAATGTTCTGCCATTCTATGGAAAAGTAGGATTCATCCTCTGCTGGAATAATGTGCTCAGGTTTAGTCGCTAAAAAGGCCAAGCAGAAAGAGACACGGTGGAGGGTAGCAAAAGTGGATTGCATTATTATACAGGGTGAAGAAAGTAAGCCATTAGAAGGAAGATGAAAAGCTTTGGGATGATGAGGGGTAGAAAGTAGAAGAGGGAGAGCAGACATGTGAAAGCACTGCATATAATGTCTAAAAGGGCAATTACTTGTTCCCTTTCTCTCTGCTCTTCTCCATAACACAAGACTTGGAGGGCAATTTGCAATTAAGGGCCACCTATTGAAAACAGACAAAACTGAAACACTATTTAGCATGTAATTAACCCGTGGAACTTACTCCCACATGGTATCCCATGGACAAAGAGCTCAGCCAGAGCCCAGGAAGGATTAACCACCAAGAGGTAAGATAGTATTTTGCGTTCCACCAGATTGGATAAAAATAAACCACAAAGAATATCAATCCTCCTACTTCAGGGCCCAAGTTGTTCATTGTGATCAGCAGCAGGTAAAGCTCAGCGGGATGTGAAAGATGCAGTTCTGCCAATGAAAGCTTTAGTGCACTGTCCTTTCCTAGGTGTTCCTTGTTACTTATCTCAGGTGCCTCTATGGCTCCCAGTTTCAGTATGTGAGTTCATTACAATCAGTAACATATTCATCATCACAATAGCCTAGAGGTACAGAAGAGCTTTTCTCTCTATCGCACAAGCTGTGAATAAAAAGACCAAGGGACATGCTGGAGGTCACACAGGAGAAGGGAGCAGAGAACTGTATGGCACAAAACACCTACTCCATCCTGTCCCAGATCAGAAAACAAGGTGGGAAAGAGGACAGCAGATCCATTTTCCTATGCCTTTCAAACAAAGATCCCCAGCAGCAGTTTGATTAAACGGCAACCATAGCAGGATCAATACAATCATTTGCAAAAGCCAAACTGTGACCACTGCTTCAGGCACCCAGTCCTTAGGTGGTACCTCTCAGCAGGTTTCTCTGACCTTGTTGATACCCAGTACTATGGAGGCAGCTGGTTTGTCCTTTGGGATGAATTCCAGCTGGCAGTGTTGGATGGCATAAGGTCTCTTAGCATGTGATATTTCCCTCCTGTCATGAAAGGTCTCTCAGCATGTGATGTTTCCCTCCTATACAGTTTTGGGTAACCCACTTAGGGTCAGGCCATGCAGCTGCTGCAAGGGGTTTCTATATCTAAGCGATCCTAGTCAGTCCAATGGAACAGCTCCCATGGGCTGCACAATCTGGCATTCTTTAAAGTGACAGATGTACAGAAACTGTGACTTCCTTCCATGTGGTGATGGGTTACACATCTCCTTTTTCAAATGGCTGTTGTCACTTCTAATATTATAATTTATTTTTTATATATATTTAACTTAAAGAGGGATTTATAAGTCAATCTCTGATAAGAAGAAAACTACAGCACTCTTTTGACATTCTCATTTCTTTTATGGTTGCTTTTTTTTTTAACCTTCCCTTTCCTTGGAGCAGTTTTGCCCCAAGATAGAAACTTAAAAAGGTCTACCATGATCTTTGCTGTAGAAGAGAGTCTACTTTGAAACTGTTGATACAATGAATACACAGGTCATCCTGAGAATAAAACATAAAGAGACACCAGCCATGAAAGTTTTATTTCCTTCTTAAGTGATAAGCATGTGTGAAGGAAATAGGTTAGGGTTTTTTTTGCTCCCCTTGGCCTGTTGGGGAACACTTGTTCAAAAATACTCCTTGATACTAATCTCCAACTGGTGTTTTACTTATCTTGGACTCTCAAATGTCACCAGCTTTCAAGTGGTGTGAAAAGATCTAACCACATAAAAGGAAAAGCATTCTTTTAATCAAGCCCCTTTCTTTCTTCCTCCCTCCTTTCCTTTTTTCATTCCTTCCATCGTTTCTTTCTTTCTCTATTCTGCCACTGCACCACTGTTTCAATTTTGATTTCTAATTAAAACTAAAGGTTTATAAAGTTAAAATATGAAAGAAAGGCAAGAGGAGCAGCTATACAATATAGAGAAGATTACCCTTAATTTGGTTAAGCCTCCACTAAACTAACCCAGCACAAATTGTTAACCAAAGCTTTCATTGCTACAACAAACTTTTCTGAACTGGTTAGTGGATCCTGAACAGGTGTCAACAGCAAATTGCACAGATGAAGAAGCTGTGTCTTCAGAATTACAAAGACATGGAATGGGAAGGAAAAGGAGGGAAAAGTGGATGCTCACAAAGACTAGGAATGAACAATTTTGATGTCACCAGCTCCCATGCAGCCTTTATCTCAATACTGAAATGTTACCATGAACAGAGAAAACCCTGTCATAAAATCATTAGGGATCGGAAGGGACCTCAAAAGATCATCTAGTCCAATCCCCCTGCCACAGCAGGATCACCTGGACCAAGTCACACAGGAACACATCCAGATGTGTCTTGAACATCTCCAGAAAAGGAGAGTCCACAACCCCCCTGGGCAGCCTGTTCCAATGCTCCATTACCCTCACTGGGAAGAGGTTCCTTCAGATATTTACATGGAACCTCCTCTGTTTCAACTTGCACCCATTGCCCCTTGTCCTAGCACCAGATGACCTTGAGAAGAGCCTGGCTCTATCCTCCTGACACCCAATGCACATGCCATTGCCATGAATGTGATAGAAGCTCATTGTGCAGTATGGGGCTCCATTCCAAAGCCAAGTAATACAAAGTGGGGTACATGTCATATAGTGGAAGCATCATACAGTCAAGGACCCAGCTCAGGATACTGCTGACCAAGATCTGTAGAAAACTGCTTAAGTGATCTTGTTACAAATCAGTAGATCAAAAGTCTAATTAATCACATTCCACAACCCATAGTGCAGGAAGATTGCAGGCAAATGCAAGTTACAGATTGCTTGATTGTTGGCTTGATGGGATGAGGCATGCACAGCTGAGTCCTGCAGCTGGACAAATGGACTTAAGGATAATGGTGGCATCATCCATTTACAAAAACAGGACTCAAATTCCATGTTCAAGTCTGACTACAAGAAATTGTCTGTGCTTCACAGTACTTCTTAACTTGAATCATCATTAGGTTATTGCCTCTGAAGTTCACATTCTGAGAAAAGTAATCTGATTCTTTAATAACACATTTAGGTACAGCACCAGTGAGCCAACATATCATATAAGGATAATTATATGGGTAGTTCTTGCCTTTCTACTAGTGTCTTGTTCCTTAGTTCTAGACAAGTGGTGGACACACTTTCCTTGTGCTGCTCATCTGAGCATATCAAAGTGCTTTATAGATGTTCGTTATAAGTAATTACCAGCTGACATGTGTGAATAATTTACAGGGTGGTAGAAATGAAGCTCCTACTGCTCTCTCATTCTGTTTCTGTGCTCCTCACTTTTCACTTTTTTTCCTCTTTGCTCTTTCCTCTTTTCTTAGCCAATATAAATGAGAAATGTCAGTAATCTGAATATATTCCTAAATCACATCTCTAGGCACTTGCACCTACAAATATCTGTCCCTAAACTTGGAAGAAAATCTAAAACAGAAGCATCAGATAGAGATCCCTTTCCAGGACCCAGCCATTTCAGTTGAAGGCCTTCTGCTTCCAGCTGCTCTTTGGCTTACATGAACTGCTCTATCAGCACTAACTTAGCCTTTCATCCAGGTAAAAGGTAATGGTAACCAGTAAATAGGTGTGAGCTACAAGGCTGTAAGCGGTAGAAAATCTGAGTGTAAAATAGACCCTACTAACTTGTTGAGAAAGCCAGAGAAATTAACTGACTTCAACTCATTAAACTCAGTTAGAGTCTAAGCATGTGAAGATTCTTTATCGATCAATAGAGAAAAGAAAGATTTATTTTCAAAATCGGTTGTGTTTTCTCTCCACTTTAAACAAATCTATTCACTCATGCTCTGCCTTTCATTTTTCTCAGTCAGAATTGGGATTCTCTCTCCCAGGGCAGTCTGCACTTAACAGTGACCAGCACTGAAAACATAACTGTGAGTGGTTATAACTGTCACTTTGAGCAGAGCCTGGGATTTCTGGACTTCTTGTTTCTTTTTGTTTTCTTCCCCTATATGATCTTAATTGCCTTTTTCATCACAGATTTTAAAATTAACCTGGTGCTTGGAGAAGTTTAATAGTTGAGTAAGAAAAGAATGGTGGCTGCTCTCAGACACTCAGAAAGGAAAGTGATTCAAAGAAGCAGAAGTAGAAAGGTATGGCAAATGGCTATAGGTGTGACACAGTCCAGTGAAGTACAATAGCTGAATAACAAAGGAGGAAGGAAAAAATACAGCAGCTGTCTACCAAGCCAATCTGAAAAGGTTGAGATGTTAAATGACCATAAAGAAAAAAAAGGAAAGCTTTCATGGCAGGAAAAAGAAAGAGCAATAGAGAAAGAAGCAGCACAATGACAACATAGTCTTATACACACAGGAGGGAAAAAGAAAAAAGGTCTAGTCATAGAACATATGGGCGAAAAAAACCAACCCAACCATAGAGGGGTTATACAGAAATATATAGGTAATAACAGAAATTAAAGACAAGAAATGAACAAAGTGAATTGCTTAAAATCTCCATAAAAATAGAATTAAAACCCCAAAACATTTGGAAAAAAACCCCAATCAAATAACCTTTTCCAGCTTAACAAAGATGTTCATTTTCTAAAAAGGCCTTTTTCTGACACAAGGTTTCCCGTTCAGCTAATGTCAACCAGCTCTAGCTATGTATTCCAGACCCCTAGGGCAAAACATAATCCTTCTGTGTTTGAAATGAGAACATCTTTGTCCAGACCTTAGGCCAACAGCAACCAAGGGACCCATCGGTGCTGTGGAGAAAAGCAACAGGAAGAAAACAATAGGGGTACACTTGAGCATGTTTTGAATGTCAGATAGTGCTCAAGTAGTCAAGTATACCTGAACCAGTCACTTCAATATTCACAACTCATCACACCACCTCCAAAATATTTCCCAATATCTCTTTCATGCCAGCTGATACAAAAGCTTCTGGAGTAAGCTAAGAAGCTCCTCCAGTGTGCAGCTGTGTAGTAGTTGCCATGTGCTGTTTGTAGAGACCTTCAGGATTTCCAGGTCTTTCAAAGCTGATCTCTAGCAGTTCAGCTAACTCAATACAATGAGGAACGCACAAGAAGCTTGACAGAAAAAGTCCTGCTTTCCAGTGCAGCTTATGGAAGCTTTCAGCCAGATGGAATTGCCATTGCTATCTCCATGATTCCTGTTTCTGCTCTGTACAGGAGCAAAGTTTCACCAAACCAGCACTCCCTTGCCAAGAGCCTGAAACTACCAGCACAGCACAAAATGCCTTCCATGCACTAATGTACTCACCTAAGAGAAAGGCTGGAAAGCTGGAAAACACTGTACCATTTCAAAGCTTTGAGCCCAGGCTCTTTTCTATCAGCTGTGATTAGATGGAAGTATCACTGTAATCAGAGCTGCCGAATGGATGGATCAATAGAGAGCTATCAGCAATTAGCACCGATGCAACTGCCTGCCACATTTTTTATTTATTGGAGTGGGCAAGTCCAGATGCCTGGTGGATAAGCAGTTTCTGGCATGTAAATATATAAGCAGAAAGGGGGGAAAAGAAGTAGCATTGTTCATGTTGGAGATTCACCCTTTTCCTTCCCTTGGGGGCACATGAGCATGTGTGCGCTATGTATGATTACAGAAACATCTGATTTGTAGCAGAAGACAAGTGGCATAGTAGGCTAATGCATCTCTTCTGGAGTCAGAGATGGGATAACTTTACCTATCTCAGGGCATTCCCACATGGATTTTTATTTGCTTCAGACTCGTAAGCTCACTTCCTTCACCCAAGGGAGTTTTCATGACTGAAAGAACTGGAAATGTCACAGGCCAAGATTTAGTAGAAATAAGAGTTGCTAGAGGGGCAGAACTGAGGAAAACAGATATAAATCAAACACTTGGATGCATTAGCCAAGCAACACAAAATGGCTAGAAATATCCAAGTTTATATTGTAGAGAATAAGAGCCTCCATGGAAGCCTGAGACTAGAAAAACTGCCAATCAGAACTGTGAGAGAGAAAATTTCTGTGGCTTCTGACCAGGAATACAACAGCTTTCCTTCACCTTTATAAACAGTAGTGAAATAAATAATCCAACAATGAAATAAAATATCTTATATCAAAAGATGATGTTAAAAATATGGGTATAGCTGTACAGTATACCCCCACTGTTTTTTGCTCTGTTTGTATTCTTCTTTTAATCAAGATTGTTTCCAGTTTTGGAACACATTAGTGTTCAATTCAGCTTTAGGGATCATCCTATAGGAGAAAGGCAGGGTGAATTTTCAAGAGACAGATAGTAGCAGTATTTTTACACTGGAAGTTACTATTCTTTCTCACAGGAACCTGCTGGTACTGTTGATCCAAGTCAGCTCTCACCCTGAAGGGCACTTTACTTCTAGTCTGCAAGAACTTCACTATGAAAGGAAACAGTAGGCACATCCTATATCCCAGCTGCACCTCCCCGCCTCTCTGCTACTTCACCCAGCTGGAGAAGTTTGGCTTCACTCTGTCCTAACTGAATTAACATGAGTGCAGGCAAGCTCAGCACAAGCCTTCTCAGTCCCAATAAGGCAGCCAGAGGGAATAATTTAGGATGCTGTCTTTAGTGCAAATACATAACCTTTGAGTTCTTGGGGGTAATTTCACCTGTTTCCATAGCCAATAAAGAGTCTATTTGTGTACTGACTCGAGGCAATTGCAGCAGGCTATTTCAAGTCAAGCTCAAGTAAGCCAGATCACTCCCCCCACCTCTGCCTCTCTTACCCAACAACTGGACACTGCGAGTCAATGACCATCGACAATATGACACATGGATCTACAGAGATAGCAAGCTGAATATCAACTGAACTGACAGCGCTGGATTCTGGCTACCATCAGAGGAGAGGCAAATATCCCAGCTGCCAATAGATGTGCCCTCACACTGACCTTCTGTAAAGCACCCCTGGCCTGAGGGAGCAGTAGAAATCAATTGAAATTCCTTGGAGTGCCAAATTGTCCATACCTTTCAGCAGCCTGCTCTCCTTCCTCTGCTACAGGTGGACCACTAATCAGAAAGCCTTTTATATGTGTTTATACAGCAAACAGCTAAAGCTTTAAGGAATTAACAAGATGGTAGGGGTTTTTGTTGTTTTCTGATACAATCAGGGATCTCAACTCTTTTTCAAAGCCCACAGGACAGAACGTTCGAAATATTTCATTGATTCCAGAGTTTCCTTTTCCAATCTTGTTTCCAAAAAGCTCTTGAAATTTCCCTGGCACTTGAAGAGGGCTTTTATAGTTGTCACTTTTGCCTACTCTCAGCATCCATCCTCCACAAGAACAGCTTCTCCCTGGAGTCAGAGAGGACATCTGATACTTTCCAAGAGGCAGGTTTACAGTAAGGATCTGCTCACAGGGGAGGAGCAGCGACTCTATGAAAATGCGCTCCAGCTGTTCTGGCCTGTTTAAATGTCGCTTCAAGGTACACTTCAGCTGACTGAGAAGAGCTCTGCCCAGACCGGAGCTAACCCCAGGAACTAGTGCTACCAGTAGACAGGGGTTTAGCACAGCTGAGAATCAAGCCTTAGGTCTCAACAGAGCTCACCCCTACCACTCTCCAAACCCACAAATGTTGATTAGTAGTGAATGCAGACAGTGGTGTGCTTTGAAGCAATCAGAAGACAACAGATGATTTCCTACAGTCTGCCCAAGAGCTACACAACAGCAAGAATTTTGCATTAATGTGGGCTTGGGCTGCAGCTGAGACAACTGTCTTGGAATGCAAGCATCCCAGTTCTAGCTGTAATGCTTCAAACCATGAAACCTTCCATAATCTACTTTGCAGAGTGGCAAATTAATTGTTCAGCCATGGGAAAGCAGTGCCTTACCTCTTACAGCTTCCCAGATCCAGCCTCTGAGAGTAGGGAGCAGAACATAGAGGCAGAGTATGCACTGGGCAGTGGACAAAATGCAAAGTGAGAAGAAATCTGCTCAAAATAACAGTTATAAATCTGAAAAGCATATATTCTCTGTCTACATAGCTGGCGGTACTGACAAACCATACCTCTTCTGCTTTTTCCACAATTACACTATGAATCAGACTTCTGGAAGCAATAAATCCCCTTTACCTAGTATCAGTATACACTGAGATTTGAAATTACTTCTAATGACAAAATGCAGGCTTGAGTGCTCTCACTGGAATATAGAAGGTCTGAGACACTAGTATTAGAGATACTGTGAATGTGCTGCTCCCAGAATAGCAGATGATGTCTGCTCAAAGGGCACTGTGATCCACTGATCAGAACCTCAACTTGAAAGGGGTAAAGTACTCTGAGTTTGATAATGCTTTGTTTCTTCATTTAAAGCCCTTCACTATCACAGACACCAACCTGTAACTAAGGACTGCAGCAGGCTCAGTAGAAGCTGCAGAATTTGGTGCTTTAGCGTAATAGCAACTGCTCACCGCTGAGCAGCGATTATCTTGTCACACCAGTTTCCTCCTCTTAGGCAGAGATGGTTAAGCTAACTGGAGAATGCCTAAAACACACAATTTTTGAGAGGGAACTGTGAGATGATGGATTATGGAAGTCTGCCAACATAGGCACTGGAACGGTTAAGACTGAGGTCTGATTACAGTTTTGCATAGCGTAAGGGTACATCTGAAGAGGTGTAATTTAAAGGCTCATTGCTTGCTTTCTACCCAACACTGCAAGAAGGAAAAACTGCTGGAGTCCAGTCCATTTGAAATCACCTGTTTGTGTTTGCTACAGAATAGTTTACAAAAATGTCAGCAAATGCTAAGCAATGAAAATACTCGGCTCATTCTGAATCACTTCAAAGTCATCAGCCAGCAATTGGAAAAATAGAGCTGGAATTGATGGAACATTCCCTGCTATTTGCTTTTTGTGACTCCCCAGAAGCAGGAAACCTGCATTTCGTTACCCTTGCCTTCCTGAAGAGAACTAGCTATTTTCTCATGTCTTTCCTCATGCCATTCATTTTCTGCCCTGCAAAGCCACCACTTGCGCATGCATGTCTTGCAATACAGGATCTCTATAAACCAAGAACTGGATTAGCAAAACGAATGTCACCTTCTGCCACTGAGAGATAGAGGCTGAAAAGAAGCAGTTCTTATTTCCATAATGACCCTTGTTTCTGGCTCTGCTCTATTACTTAGGAGCAAACTCATTCAGACACAGCAGCTAGGACTGGCAGAGCATGTTTGTCCTATTAACTTAGTTGCCGACTCTATTCTGACCCAGATAGAGAGCTGAACTGCTGATTTTGGCTTCCTGAGTTTTCACACTTTAGTTTAACAATATACCATGTGGCAGGTAAAGATTTGGTTTTCACCAGACTGTGATGAGGATTTTGGGGTGGTTTTGAGGTGTTTGCTTTGTGGTTTTATTGGTGAAGCTCTTGTTAAAGAGAGAGGCAGGTTTTATTCTGACTAGCTTCCATATCACAATACTAAACAACGCCTGCTGGGACAGAATCTCTTTTGGGTTTTTTTCCTACTCGAATCTACCTGCCAGCGTGTGTCTTGTTATTGTTTATTTTCTTGTCTTTTTAATCCCCGAGTCCTTTTTTCTCATTCACTGCTGACAGACATCTTGAGCAGGAAGCTGCAAACCACCTGAAAGGATCTCAAGCCTTAAACGTATCCACACAGTGTGGTCATCAGGAAAACTACTGCACTGAATAGAAGAAAACAGTCTTCAGTCACAGGCTGAGCCCAAAGGTCCTCAGTTAAAAGATGCACTGGTTACCCTGAGTCAGCATGTTTGACCTGCAGACACCCAGCATTATACATTTGCTAGAGAAAATCTGGTTTTGCATAAGCAAACCAGAAAACCTCCCCAACTTTGTCATGGCTTACAAATTCAGTGAACACTTGAAATCCAATTTAGGGTGATATGTATGCACAGGACACTGACAAGGCTCTTTCCTTCTCACCAGAACGGCACGCAGTTTCACAGCCAGGCAATAACACCTTCACTGCTAGATCAGGTAACACGAATTTTGCTCTGCAGTCAGAACTGGTCTGCAGAGGTGACCTGGAGCTCCCAGTAGCCTGAGCCACTGCAGAGGTGCTGGCCCTATCTGTAGCTGGTTCTACAGTGGCAACACAAATTGTTGTCTTTCCTTGATGAGCACTGCCTTTCAATACATATTCCAGGATAGTCTCTAGTAGCTACAAAGGGAGGCAAAAAGGACTATTGGATTTAGAATAAGGGTTTAGTTTTACTTTGGTTTAGGTTTTTTTTCCCAGGCAAGTAGTGATAGGACAAGAAGGCAGGGCCTGAAGCTGCACCAGGGGAGGGTTAGGTTGGAAGCACTTGCTCATGTCAAGGGTGGTTAGACACTGGAATGGACCGCCCAGAGCAGCAGTGGAGTCCCCATCCCTAGAGGTGTTTAAGAAAAATCTGAACGTGGCACTTAGTGCCGTGGTCTAGGTGATTGTGGTGATGTTAGGTCACATGCTGGGCTTGGTGATCTCAGAGGTCTTTACCAGCCTCAATAATTCTGTGAAAGGGTGAATTTGCTTTATCTTTCCTTAGGCTGTTGGCTTCTTAGTTGTTGGAGGTGGCTGACTAATGAGATGAGAGAAAGGAGTGAGCAGGTATTTTAAGGGTGGTATTAAAAAGTTTCTAAAAATACACTATGACTGGAATCATTTGAGATCAAGTAGCACATGCACATGAAGAGATTACATGAAGGAGAGAAACGAAAAATAAAATAAAGATAATTTTGTATGAGGTAATGTCTTAAAAGCACCAGAAAGGCTGTGAGCCACAGAGGAAATGCCAGGCAGTTTCACAGCAATTCCCTTGGAAGTTGGTTGCTTTCCTGAGACTTCTAATGAATGATACATGCTAGTGAAGAGATACGATGTGGCTTTGAATAAAAAACCAAAATTTAAAATGAAAGAGATGGGGAGACGGAAGACAAAATTATTTTGCTAATCTAAGTTTGAACTAATTTCACTTTAATCAGAAGCTGACAGGAAAACGGTAAGCCCTCTTTCTTGTCACATTCAGCAGAGATGTCCCTGCTCTCTCTAACTGATAAAACATTTCACTGCTGACCTCCAGTGGGAGGAGAACATTTCCTTTAATGCTGTTGAGTGCAGTCTCAACAGATCTCAGCACTTATTACAATCTGCTCCATGGTCATCGCTTTATCAGCCTGAACAAATGGGATTTTTGAGAGTCTAAGTCCTTTTATTTTTTTAGGGCAGTGGGAGTATCTGATTCTTACAAGCTGCAATGACCTCCAAGGCAAGGCCAGCACAGGCAAATCTAGGTTAAAAAAAGGACTTCTGGCTCATAAAAATGAAGGTGAAAAACATTTTCCATTACCATATTTTCAAACGGTTGATTTCTGCGTTACAAATCTCAAGCATTCTGATCCATGGCTCCAAGTAAAGTAAAGAGTTCAGAGAAAACATCTCCATCCTCTATATGGCCTCTTCCCCTTCTTTAGACCTTCTATAATGTAGCCCACAGCTGGTGTTCATTATTGAGTTTTATTTGGATTTCTCCAATACAAAAACCAAACCTGGTTGCCCTTGACTGCAGTTATCAAAACAAAAATAGAACGGCAGCACAACCCAAGAGACTAAAGGTCCTCCCAAGCAAAATAATGAAAGTCACCATGTGAGCAATCCCTTCCTGCCCGTGCAAGCAGATGTGCTGTGTGCCTTACTGACAGCAAAGCATAATCCCAGCCACTCCAGACCAAGGATGGGAATTCCTTCCACTGCCAAGAGCCTTTTGTAGAGAAGCTCTTCACAGCAGCTCAAATGTTTCCTATGTGCAGAACTCAGGTAATAAAGTATAAAGTAAGTGTCTCTCTTTTCTCAAGTAGGGCATTTCAAATGACTTAAAACTTCAAGTGACAGGCAACCTTTTAATGGAATCTGAACGTTAACAGGCTGGCAGCTTAGGTGCTGGAGCACACCCAATACAGCTGCCATGAAAAATGGTACCTTCTGCACTAATGCTGATTCTACTCTGACCGCATACTGATGGACCAGGGGGTACCCTGAAGAAAAGTTCTCACTGAAGAGAAAAACAAAAACCCAGATAAGAAATCATCAGAATAGGCATCTTTAAAGCTAAAGAGAAGGTACCAATACCTAGCTATCATCTCCTAACAGGTTGTTATAGGTTCACCTGCTCACAAGATGGGATCCCACATTCTTGTGAGATTAATTTTTCTTTAAGTGGCAAAGCACCATTTTTTTATGGCTTCCTGTTCTTCTCATTTATGCCAGGACACTCTATTTTCTGCCTTTATGCTATCAGACGTTTGTTACTTAGGCTTAAGAGGTCAGTTATTTTCTTCAAACACCAGCTCCATCACAGTCTTGCTGGATTTTCAAGCAAACACCTCTGAGACTCACCTCAGACCTACAAGGATATTAAAGACATCCTTCAAATCCCTTATTAACACTCCCATTTGCTGTGCTGCCTGTAAAAACGTGGAAATGACAGGCTATAATTTCTGACTATTTTGCTGATTAGTATTGGCAAATCATTTCCTCTCTCCTCTTTCTGCACCCGCCCATCTGTGCTCTCTTGCCTTACTCATAAACTGTGAGCTCCTTGGGGAAGAAACAGCCCTTCTGTTCCAAGTTTGCACGTTGCCTAACATGGCAGGGCCCCAGTTCACAACTCTAAGATGCTGTAGATACAAATAGTGACAACAGCAACAGCAAACCCACTTCTGCTACTGCTCGCTTGCATCTGGACTGAATGTCAGTATGTAGCTGGCATGTTTGTCCAAATCTTATTTTACAGGAAACTTACAGGCAAGAGTCATCTCTCATCTGCAGAGATGAGATCTATTTCTCTGCCCATTTCCCTGTGGCAGCAGACCCTGGCTGCTCTTCACCAGTCGAAGACCAGATGTGTCACTGGTCTGATGCCAGTTGGCAACTCTCACGTCTCTGTAAAATACAGGCACTGAAAAAGCCAGGTTAAAAACAAAGAGATTCTTTAGGATCAACTAAAAATAAGGCAGTTTGATATGAACAGTCATGTAAGGAGGGATGGACAGAAACCACCAATTAGCCTCAACTAGGTCAAAGAGCTACTGCAGGCTAACACATTCTAATGACAGGGGTTGAATTTAAAGCAAAGGCCTAAAAGAGGAAACCATTATCCCACATGCCTAAACTCCTGAGCCAGTCTGCCTTCAGAATTAAATATTTTAGACCCTTTGTTTTTATCAAGCTGTATTTCCTCATACAGCACTGCAACTCTAGCTGTGGCAGCACAGACCTGACATCTGCAGTTAAACTTCACTTTTTCAAATGAGTCCAGAGCTACTCATTTCAGCGCATGAAACTCCACTTAGTTTTCATCAATTATTAAGAACATTGCTGCTTTAACTTTCCTCTGACTCCCCAGATAAACTGATTGTCTGGATTACTGTTGCTAAGCAAAACTTTGTAGTATTTAATGTACTGTCTTACTTAATAACTCTGAATTTGGATCTTTGCAGATGCATCTCCAGTTCTTCCAACTAAATTTGATTTGGCAAAGCCATTTCTTCTTACAAATCCACTTCAGTCTTTCTTCTTTTTTAAGAAAGATTTCTTACTCTCCCATTTAGGGTTTTCTCATTTAGGGTATGTGCTATAGATGGAGGATTCTGAGTCTTTATTACCACAAGGCTTTTAATCCATGACACACCACTGGTTTTTCCTTTGTATCTTGTTCAATGTAGCAACACAAAAATCTATGCTGTGGGATGTTTCTGCCTGTTGTTTGTAATCTGTTGCAACAGAAGAATCGTGGTACATGACCCCACGAATCTGTCAGGACAAGCATTGCAAACAATGTCTAACTAGAAACACTTTTTTCCCCCTGCCATTTCTCTACAGATTACACTATTACTCTTCCGCACTCTTCACTGTCACCCATCTATCCAGCACACTTTGAAGAATACATCTATTGATGTGTGATATAGTTTCAGCTAAAGAAATGAAATCCTATAAAATATTGGGGATTTTTTGTATTATACTCAAATTTAACATTGCTTCCCATTCTTCCAACACATGAATGGGCCTAATGTACACAGGGTTGGTGAGAATACATAAAGAGCTGAGACAGGGAAGAAAAGCCAATAGAGCAATAGAGCAATGTCTGCTATTACTGCTGGCCAGTTTCTCTGTTGGACTGTGTGCAACTGCCTGCGTCACCCTTCTCCAGCATCCTTCTGCAGCACTATCCTAAGTCATCACTTAGGCCAGATTAACACCTCTTTCATCATGTGCATGATGATGTCAGGCCAGTTACAGCAGGAAAGCTGACAATCCCTCTAGGTGAGAGAGGTATTATTTCCTCAGTAACAGACAGAAGAGACAGCTCATTGACAGTGAGACACAACTGAGCTTCCTCCAAACCAAGGACAATGTGCCAACATGCTGTTCTCCTTTCCCCTTTCCAAAAGTGTGAAAAGAATATTGACAAGTGTGCTAATATGCCCCATGATTCTAGGAAGATTTCTTCTTCTCTCTAAAACGGAACATGCAGACCATCTCTGTCAAATCACTGGGCAAACCACAAGCCAGATTTACGCCTGTGGAGTGCCCAGCCCCCTGCATCCTTCTTCAAGGATCTTTCTGTTTTTGCGTCACATTCTGGCATCTTTGTCCCAGGCTGCCCCTAGCAATTCTGAATCTGTCAAACAGCATTTTTGTTTCTCCTTGCATGCCCTGTATTGTACAACCCTTGCATATCTGATAAAAGTGGCCTGAGAGAGAGGGAGAAGGCTAAGACCAGGATACTCAAGAGCTATGTTTTGCTTCCCACAGCTCAGGAGAGATGAAAAAACAAAAGTCAGGGCAAATCTGAAGTTAGACTATTCCATTGAAGAACAAAAAGTGCAATAGTGATTTACAGCCATTTGTACTCCAGAATCCCACACTTCAGCTTCTAGCACAGGACCAAGATAATAAGAACTAGCCAAGAGGTTCCTGAGGGCAGAAGCACATTTCCTGCAACAGCTGATAAAAGTCAGGTGTAGGCTGTTATTACCTTCTCTTGCTTGAAGAAGCCTTTTCAGTTCACCAAAGGAAAATGGCATCAGGGCTAACAGAGAGACACATTTTTATCATCCTGTTCTATATTTCTTTCACAGTCTGACAGATGTTACTTCTTCAAGTGTATTCTCTACTTATCAGCCTGACTTCTTGTTTCACATTGGATTTTGCAGACACTATACTTTACGGAGTATGATGGTGTGCCAGCTAATGCTCGCTAGTCTCTGAATTCAAAGACAAAATGAAGAAAAAGGGAAAGATGTCTTGTATAGGTAAGTCAAACTTTATCCTCAAAATGGTATACTTCCTTCTGGGGAGCAGCTAGAATCCATTTGAAAGAATCTTCAATCTGTGCTGCTCACAAGAGGAAGGGGTTGCTATTCTAAAGGCATTAGGTCACACATAGGGAAGCAACAGAAGTTTTTATCAGTTGGTGCTTGAATCAACTCTCTAAATATCTTTCTTAGGGGTATCTAGCTTAAGGCAGTCCTTTTCAAAATATAAAATCCTCTTTGAATAATTGGTAAAGTAGGACCTGAATGTATCCCTCACCACCTGTTTCAGGAGCCTATTTCCAGAACTGTTCACCCTGTATTAGTATGATATCAACATCAACTCTGAATGCAGTGGATCCCACCAGAGATTTAAATAGTTCACTCTAAGTTTCCCACTGGTTGGACAGCCTGCTAAGGAAGCAACACATTCTCCTACATAGCCCTGTCATGGGCTTTACATTAGGTAGAAAGACTTAGTCCATAACCTCACAGAGAGACACCAGAACATTTTAGTGCAAATTCACATGCAGCTTACTGAATCCTAACTTCTCTGTCCAGAGGCACCATTAAATCACCCCCTGATATGTCCAGATTGCCCTGGGAAAGTGGCAAAGAAAACTCACAGGAACGCATCCCGAGGAGCTGAACATGCTCTTGGCAAATGTGGGCTCAGCAGTTACCTGGCAGTTTGAATTAATGATGCTGTCAGTTTTTGAGAATTACTGGTCATGGGGACAGACAGAAGTTCACAATACTTCCAACTCGAAGAGTAGGTTCTGGCATCTTCTCACAGGCAATTAGTGGTAGAACAAGGGGGAATGGTGTCAAGCTACACCAGAGGAGGTTTAGGCTGGATATTAGGAAAGAGAAGTTCACTGAAGGGGTAGTCAGGCCTTGGAACAGGCTGCCCAGGGAGGTGCTCAAGCCATCATCCCTGGATGTGTTTAAAGGCTGTTTAGATGCGGTGCTGAGATATGGTCTAGTGGTGAACTTGGTAGAGTAGCATTAATGGTTGGACTTGATGAACTCTAGAGTCTTTTCCAACCTGAATGATTCTATGACACTTCTTTCCTTTGCTAGAGGTTGCTATAGGAAATTCCATGCCAGAAGCAGTCATGCTGACCAGCAGTTAATGTGATTAACCATACAGGCAGCAAGTGACAGATGTTGTGTCTAGAAAGCAACAGGAAACTGTCATGGGAACCTTTCTTACAAGCAGTAAATACACATGTGAGTAGATCATTCCATGTGAATATAAAAAAGAAATAATAAAGTACTCTACTGAACCATAACTTGTTCTACAGTTACCCCAGAAGCTACAGAAAAATAATAAACAAAAAAAGAATTGAAAAAGTAATAAACACAGTCCTGGGAATTGCACTGGAGTTCATTTTAAAGCTGTCTCCTGCTTTTGAATCCACATCAACTCTGGGGATCCGTACCGAGGCTTGGATTACACAAAGCCTCATAGGAGTGTTGGGCAAGGAATAGGTGATGATGAGGTGAGAAAAGCCAGGAGATTCATCATCAAGCTCTGTGAGTTATCACGTGGATCCACAGATGCACACACCCTCAGCTGCCTGTATGAGTGTCTGAGAAACTACCACACTAAATAGCTCATTACATTCAAAGATAGGCTGGTAAAAGGTAGCGGATTAACAACCCAGAGTTGAAGCACTAGCAAAACTGCAGTCCCAGAGTAAAAATGGTAAAATCACAGTGACTCCTTAGCATGAGGTTTTCATCTCACTCCAGTCTGTGAACTAGCTTCTTTCAGATCAGATAAAGAACCGGCAGTGGAAGATGAAGTTTTGTCTTGGCTTTTGCAAGTAAGACACACAGTTGAGCTATAGGACCCTTATGACCTATGATACACTGGCTGAGTAGCACTGGTTTCACTTGACCTGAATTCTTAGCAAATAAGTTGTGACCCAATTCTTTTTTATTTTTTTTTTGGTGCTGCTTAAGTGAAAAACTTAATCTCCGATCAGGTCTGCAGAAATGGGATCACAATGGTGGATTGTGCTAAGGGCCATGAAATCAACAAAACCATAACGGAGAACATACTGTAAATCTAACAAAAATCTTATTCTTTCCTATGTTGCTACTAAATCTTCTGTCTCTATTTTGTGGAGGGGACAGACAGCCTTCCAGGCTATAGGTCACTTGTCTTGGTATATTTCCAATCACGACAGCAAGTGTACAGGCACAAAGAAAGGAAAACAAGAAAACAAGCAAAAGACAGACACATTCTTCAGCACTCTGTTTCCTAAACATCCGCTGCTATTTCACTACTTCTGTGGTTTTTCACTGCATTTAGAAAGTCATTGAAAAATGTTAATGGTCTGGTGGCAAAGCAGCCACTGGGAATGAAGAATGAGCCAGCGATGGAATGAGGGTGTGCAGCTAATGATTTCCTACACGAGCTGATTAAACATTGCCCTTCCATCTCTTGCCACCTAATTCCCTCCATCACTGATTTATGGAAAAACCCCCAGCACGTATGGCTCCTGTAGTTTTATTAGCAAGTAACAATTCAGCACCACTAGAAGCTTTTTTCCAGCTTCTAATTTTCCTATCATGGATTAAAAAGAAAAAAGATGGGGGGGGGGAAAAAACCTAAAATACCTTTGTTTAAAGGGTGGGACAAAAGATTAAGAGGGAAGTCAGTCCATGAAACCTTATCAAGGAGGGCACCGGGTGCAGCGCTTGGGATCCTGTGAGGATCATTGCTTCACAGAAATCATCATCCTTTTCAAGGCACAGAAGAAGACAAGTACAAGTTCCTATAAATGGATTCTGTCTGGTGCTATTTCAGTGGGTATAAAAATAGCTCTGCACCTCATTTTCCCTAATACAGCAATGTCTGCTGCTAGGTCCTTTCCAGTAAAATATTCACATTTCTTGAAAAATGGAGTGGACAGGAGAGGGGAAATCTGCCTGATTTCTCTTACGATTTTTGTCTTGGTCTTTGGCAATGTTAGGCCACATCCAAGAAAACAAAGGAGCAGACAGTCCTGCTTGGGTTAGCTGCCCTCCTTGGAGGACACATGGGGGACATCCTTGTCTGTATGACTGCAGGAGGTCATGGGGAAGAGATGCAGTCAGCCACCACTGTGATTACCCTGTGATTCCAGGCTGAGGAAAGAGACTTTCATAGTGGGACTTGTCAAAAAGGAGTTCCCAAGTCCAAGTAAACAACACCACCCACGGTCTTCCCTCCCATCCATGGGTTTCCACAGGTTTGTGCCCTCCTAGGAGGAACTAACAGCATGTTAGCAAGGAGTTTACAACAGTGCAGCTATTTGCTCAGCACACCATTTGGCACCTTAAAGCCAGATGCTTAATCTAAGCTAGTCAATTAGGTATCCACTAGAAAGACTGATCTTCCTCAAACTGGATCCTCCTGCTGATCTCAGGTATGAGTTACAGTAAATCTCAAGAATGTAGGAAATGACATACTAGATCAAATCCATACATATCTTATCTCTGACATCAACCAGTGGCAGATATTTTACAGGGAAACAAAAAACACCATCTTTAGTAAAAGATTATTTGAGCTGCCCTGATGATTTTTTTCCCTTTAAATCCATTAACTGCAATCTAAGTTTGCAATAAAGAAAGGGATTATTTAAGCTCCTACCTAAATGACTGCAAATTTCATAGAGATCATGAAAGTTCTATGTAAAATCTTAGTATTATTGTTATGCAAATCTTACTATACACTGTGTGAATATTTTAGAGGCACTGGAGCAAAGTTATTAGGGAAATATTATTTCACCAAAGAGAAAATTGCAGTTTGCGTAGGTCACTACAGTTAGTGCAATAGAGTAAACTTCTATTGAGTTGGTTTGAATTAAAGTTCAATATCATACAACTGGTATGACAGAATTCTGACAGAGGTGATGGAAGGTTTTTCAGAAATTAATGCAAAATTGAACAGTGGTACCTAAGGAGGGAAAGAAGGCATAGCAGGGAGACAGAGCCGTGAGAGTGGAGACTGGAAAACCAGTCTAGCTGTACTCACTGGTGCCATCATGACAGAAGGGACAAGCTTTTTCTGGCTTCACATCCCAGCCCCTTCCTTGGTTGCAGAAAGCTGAGCTTTACCTTGTGTTGCAAAAAACAAGGAGGCCAGAGTATCTTTTCCCAGCAACCTGCTGTCCTCAGAAGTGTCTGCTGTGCTCCCTACACCTAGCACTGCTCTCTGATTTCTAGAGACTCATTTAAAGAGACGGATTTTTGACTACATGGCATCTGAAAACTACTTGATCTTTTTGTTGTCTTTGAGTATAATTTTTAAAGAAATAATCAACGTTTTCATAAAAGCAAATCTCCTGGATCAAACTGATTTTCATTTAGATTTGACTAGAAGCCAAACAACAGTGACCACTGTGCCAACTGAGGGGTTTTTCCCTAAGCTTTCCAGTTTCTTGGAGAAAGCCTTTGTATCTGGATTACACCCAGTACAATTACTTCATCCTGGCCAGGGTTTTAGCTGCCATGGTGTTATGGTTTGACACATAGCTACAACTATGAGCCAGATCCTTAATGGGGAGAAATCCTCAACAGGGAGAAATGAGGGAATTCCATGGAAATCCATGTAGCTAATCAAAACAGACATGAGACTAGAAATGAGGTAGACTTTTCTTCTGATTTCTCTCTCGAGATTGATTGAACATATCTATCTGAATTTACAAAAGCAAGAGAGTCAAAGTTGGCTTATTTATCTTCTCAATTATAAATGCCAAAAGGTAGTCACCTATAACCACATATATTTTTTATATTCTTCTAACTCTCCACAGATTAATTTTTTTTACTTTCTATGGAACAGATACTGACACTGGAGTCTATAACTCTGCAGAAATATTTCCCATTCTTTCTCTTCCCTGGACAGATACATATATGATGCCATTTCCCCTGACATCATTTCAGAATGAAAATCTTTTGATAAATCTCAGATTGCCAAGATCCCTGTCCCTCTCATTCTCCCCAACTTGTGCACTGAGAACATGCTACAGCAGAATGGAATCCAAAAGAGAAAAGAATGTGAACTTGTAGAAGAGAAAAAATTATTTAAACAACAGAAAGGGCACAGGGAGAAATCCCCAGAGTTCAAAAACTTGTGTTACCAAAACTTCATTTCAGCCTTGAAGGAAGGCTGAAGATTTCTAGGATGAAGGCAACAAGGAAACTGCTTTTCACAAAGATACTAATTCCATTAATAATTGTGCATTGCAATGAAAGGTGGAGAAGTGTTCTACAACAAAAGACTCGTGCTTCAGGCACAGTGTGCACACAACTTCAGAAAGCCATCAGTTCAGAGCCATGTTGCTCCCTATTATTATATAGTGTCAATCTATGATGCCCTCAGATCTTAACTGGGATCTGCAGGTCCTGTCATAATAGCAATAATAAAAGCACCTATTTCAGTTGCTGCAAATAACATACATTAGTGTAAGTCAATCAAAAGCCTTCTCAGCTCTAAATCAACAGGCTACATGTGAAAAGGTAAAATGAAGAAATGCATGATATACTTTTCTGGTTCAAATACTGCTCCCCCCAAGGCCAGCAGCAGAACTCTCATTGACTTCACTTAGAGCATAATGATGTTTATAAGAGAGAAGTATTATTTCCCTGTCGACAATTCAGTGTTTGGGCAATGCCATAAATAAAAGCTTTGTATTTACTTCTGTGATTTTTCCCAGAAAATGCAATTCTTAGATTTACAGTCTGTACAAGACAGGTGAAACTGTTCTGACACTGAATGGCAGAAGCCACAACTCACATTGTTTACAAGTGACGGGGGAACCATTTGCACCAGCAAAATTCCATGGGCAAAGTAAGGTAAGAAAGCCTGACTTTGGTGTGAACAGCTGTGCAAAGGTTTAAGACAGATGGTTAGAACTCCAAATTTCTAGAATTTCACCAATTTGAAATATACAAATACAGTGATTCCTGCCCTAAATAGGTATTCTATAACAAATGCATTACTGATAATGAAATAGTGTGAAAAATAACAAAAGAAAAATTAATTCCGATCTTTTTTCCTAAAAAAAGGGACACAAAAAACTTTCAAAAAGTAATTGTCAAAAAAACACCAACAAACACTGTACTAGTTAAATTGTTGGAAACTACTTTGATTCCCTGAAAAAGATCTGTTTTACTGAAGCTGTGTTTTCTCATGGAAAATGGTTTCAATTAAGTTTTCCTGAACAGCAATATGTCACATCCCATATGCAAGCTACAGCTGAGCGCTAGTGATTCCCATGTTTGCTTAGATATTTATGGCATCATTTATAGCTACTCCATTATGGTAAGAAATATTTTGACTTCGTTCTTTAGATACAGCGCAATGGGGCCTAGACAGCTGACAAATGACAAATCGGAACTAGACTGTACTTACACCTAGCATCTTTAGGATGCAATTCAACAGCCTGGCAGCACTGCTTCTGCAGACCTGCTCACTGCAGAACGCTGCCAGCAATCCCTGCAATCATAGGGCTAATCTGTAAACGAGGAAATGTCCTCTGACAGAGATGACAAGTATCAGTTGTACTGAAAACCAATCCAACAGGCTCTGTGCAAACCCTGGCCTAGATTTCCAAAGTGGTTTTGAAAAGTTTTTTGATCATCACATATCCTTCATATAGCTTAAAAAGAAATATTATGTTGTTGTTTTCATAAGCTGTACACATTTGCCAATTGATAGAAGATGCAGTGCTGCCTTCCCCTCTGATCAAAGATCCTGCTCCACATGTTCCTGCAGTTATACAGAGAAAAGTCTGTAAGACATCCAGATTAAAGATTCTTCCTTGAGTAACACTTCCAAGAAGCACTACGATGATGTTAATTACTCCTTGAGGTTTCAGAAAACACCATGTTCAGAGGTGACTGCTGCCCTTCCATTCATACGTGCCTTACGAGGGTATTAGAGGTCTTTTGTTGCAGTCAGCAGGTTTCTGCTGGCCTGGTTTGAGATACACTGACAGCTGAGTCAGGCTCTCCAGCAGAAACACAATGCCTGTTTCCTTTACAAGCATTACCTGTGGAAAAGATCTTTCTTTTCCCTTTTCTTCTCCTTTATCTCAGTGCCAAAGTCCTTAATCACTTAGCTCCCCGGAAAGTTTTGAACCAAATTGGTCCAGCATGGAGCAAAGGCAGGTGTGGCTGGAGCTGAGCAGATATGAACTGTGCGCTCTGCTATTATCTCTTTGGAGGGAAGTCTTAAAAGACCTCAGTGTAGAGGACAGGATTTATTATTACCATTTCTACAGACAGCAAAACCAGAGCACAGATGTAAGAGCCAGTATTTTAGGTACTTTATGAAAAATCGTGACTTGCTGGCTCCCAGCCATTGGACATGGCGGAGAGCTCAGCCTAAATCAGCCCATTAGGTTCATAAATTATGGTTTATTAAGCAGTTTTAGTAGCATTTTCTAAATGAATAAGATTTTAAGAAAGAGTTTCAGAAGAAGCAGGACTAGCAAAGCCCAAGTTTCTATTGATTCATTTCATATCTTTTCCTGCTCCACAGTAGCTACAGTTCCCCAGAGAAGTCCCTCATGAACACTAAGGCTTTGGAGTAAGTCCACAAGAATCTGTAGGTTGACTATGTCAACTGGCCAGTTAGCATGATGCTACACCAATCAGCCAAGTTCTGCTTGCCCTTACTGGTGGGAGGGTGACATGGGGTCTCTCTACTTTCTTTTGACACTGTTTTCAATACAGTTTAAGGCTTTTATTAAGATCTTTTACCCCTCTTCCACATTTGGTTGCAACTGGATAATGCATTCTAATGTCATCAGTGAAGACACACTGCAGTCAGTATGGACTTGTTTTAAGTGAACAAAGTGATCAGCAATACTTGTTGACCTTCACCTGTAGCCTTTCTGGCTAGATAAGGTGACGAGTCAGTGTACAACAAAGAACCACCAGTATTCTCTGATTTCTAAAGCTGGGTAGTGAGAATCTGAAGATGAAAAAGCTGGTACTGCCCTGATTTAACTCTTTTATGTACCAGAAATGTAAGCTGTGCTATTTTCAGCTTCTACGTTCATTAACATTTATTCAGCCATTAACAATAGATTCATTGACATTTCCCTTAATTTACAAGAACATACAGGATTCCAAACCAGCACTTCATTTACATAGCTAGAATATGCCTGCTAAAAAAAAGGCAAGAAAGAAGAATGCATAAAGAAAAAGGTGTGCAGTAGAACAAGGAGGACAACATGATGCTTACAGTTTCCTACCTACAATTACACAGCCAGATCAGGGGTGGGCCCTATTGTTTTTTAGATCTGCCACCTGGGTTTTCTTATCTCTATTTAGCCTGGATCTACATGTTGAGATACTCAAGACAAAGCGGAATGACTGATGTTCCTGTATCCTACCATAATTTACTGCTTAGTTTTTTCTCAAACAGTCCCCTGATTTATCTATTCTGTAGTTATGACACCAAACTGTTCAATACTTAGGAAGGTCACTTTGAAAGGAAACTTGTCTGCCAGCTTCTGCTAACTATCAGTTTTGAGTTCTCCTGGTACTACAAAGTCATCTCAGTCTTCAGTTACTCATCTCTGGTAATTACTAGGTAGAGACAAACATATATATGTCTTTTTCTTAGTATTTTACCGTAGAGCTTAGCAGCCTGAGAAAGCAACAAAAATGGGAGATAACATAGAGATGTGGAGATCTTTAAAACAAGAGCAATGTTCCCCAGGGAGCACTGTTCATGAGGAACATGCTCTTACGCTCTGCATACATGTGTGTGACTAATACTTGATGGTACATTCAAGATACTCTCTTCCTCAGCAAACAGCGAGTTATTTCATATGATCTCACCTGCACTAACACAATGCTGTGGTCATCACAGAGCAGCAGATGCGTTATAAGCAGTTGTGTTGCGTTTATGTCCAATAATAAAACAGAGTATTGTCTTTTCTCAGACTCCCAAAGAGATCTGAGCACCATATGCCTGATTTTGCTTTTGGCTAGTGCATATAGGCAAAAAAAATCCAGTTTTGATTAAGAGTAGTAAACTAGCACTAGCATCTCCTTAAGAGTATGATCTCATGATTTTTTTAAAGCATGCCAAGTCTGAATCCAGATGACACAAGGACTTCTAAGGAAAACCCAGATGCTCTTAAGAACCAGTAATTAATAGAGGATGGTCTGTACTAAACCACTCCCCAACATGTAGCTGTCTTGCATAAGAAATCAAATCTAGGTCTTGATAACTCTGTTCTGTCTTTCAAACACAGAACTTTTAAAATCCAATATTCGGGCCAAATTCTAGTTAAAAAGATTATACTCTGTCGACATGAAATACTACTGTTGTTCCTCTATTCACTTGTTAACAAATTTGACGTACTTTTGATGGAGTAGAGCAGTTGCTGTGTTCCACCCCAGAAGTGTTGCATTTCAGCAGGGAGTGAGTAATCTCTTTGTATGCTGTGAGAAAAGCCCTCTGGGATTCTTTCGAATGAAAGGAGCTAAATAAATCTCAGTTATTGCTATTATGACTTTCTCCGGCATTTATCCACAGAATAGATGGATAAGTAAGTTGATTTTCAGGCTGCTCTTCATTATTTCCTGAACAAAACTACCTGAAAGTGCTTCACTATTACTTATACAAAATTTAATTTGGTGACTAATAGACCCAGGCAACTAAAGCAGGCAGAAGTCTATAATCAACATAAAGAGACTTGTATTTATTAGGTTGTAACTGGGGACTCCCAGAGACACAAGGGTTCTGTGAACTTTCCAAGCTGTATATTAGACTTTTGTAAGGTTCCCAGGCCTCATTTGAATTCACAGAAGTTTTCTTCCTCTGTAACTCATGGTCACATGGCTAGATCCTAGTCCCCACTTTGGTTCCTTTGAAATACAGCAAAAAATCCTTGCTGGTTTCTCTCCTACCTGGCTGCTCAGTCTTACAGCTTCCCATAAGGAAAAAAGTCTAAAGAGGTATTTTGTTCATCTACAATGTCTTTATGGACTCTGTTGCTTAGCTACCAGAGAGGGCCTACATGGCTGCTGATAACAAGCACAAATATGACCAGCTTGATACTGCTTTCTCTGCACTGGGGGCCTGCTGGATCCATTCTTCACCCTGCTGACACATTATTTATACTTCACTGGACTTACTCCTCTGCCTGGCTCCAGCTCTTAAATAGAATATAGCAGAAAATGTAAGCACAGATAGTTCCAGCTGTAGAAACTTCAGTCTTTGAGACCATCTGGAGGCAAATGCTCACATGACTTCTGCTTACTTCAAGAGAGGAAGCTGAGAGCACAAGCCAGGGAAAGGACCACATTCACATGTTCAGTGGGAACATTCCAAAACCAGAGCAGATGACTGAAGATTCAGCATCAGGCTTCTGCCAGACTATGGGCAGTCATCCTTTTTCCAGGTATTTCATTCCTAGCCCAGAAGCATTCCTTTCACTGTATTAAAATTTGCAGGATCCAGTTGATGACTATAATCACATTCTTTCAGAAAAGGAGTCTATGCTGACCCAGTAAGAAAGGATACAGCTGCTCAGGAGAGATGCTTTCAGATCAGGTTCTGTACTGCACAATCACAAGATGAACCACCGTGAAAAAAACTTTTTATACTACCTGATGATCATTCATTACATACATTCTTCAACCCTGAAGGATAAGCCTTGCTGACTGAGCCTGTCTTTTCAGATAATCCAAGGGTACCAAGCAAATGCATGGATGACTTGCCCTTCTACATTAGATGTTCAGATAACCTGGAATGGGGATGAATAAAGATGTACACAGATACCTAAAGGGCAACCCTTTTGTATTCATTCTGAATACACTTGGACTACTGAAATGCTAGAACGATTCTCAAAGGTCTGATGGACCTTTGTTCTATAAAGGTTTACAACACCTCTCATAAATTCTTGCCACAGAAGCAATGCCCTAATATTGCAGCACTACAGGACCTGCCTGCAGCTCAGCTACTGCTCAGGTCAGGAAGTTATCTATATTGATTCAAGAAATGGTACAACTTCATTAATTAATTTTCATAATTAGAAGCTACCTTTTAAAACGTTTGGTTTACCTTTACAACCATCTGTCTCCCTAAACAGCAAAAAGGAGGTTGAAGTATCAAGCTTCTACAGAAAAATGAATAAGTTTAAAAGTTTATTTGAATTAACCAGATGGAAACAGAGGTTATAAGATAACCCTGTAGAATTTACTCTTAAGTATGATGCTAAATTATTGCCTACTTCAAATTCTTTTCTCCTACAGATAGCTATGTCTTTGTATAACTAAACATTTGAAGATAGCTCTCTATCTTCGCTTAGGACTGGGAAGTTAGACAAGTGTGCATCTCTTCCCTATGAGAACTTATTTCCAGCTGTTCAGAAAAGACCGGGTCGTTGTGCTGCCAGGGGCAGACAGAGATCCTGACTGAACTATGAGAACACAAGGCTCTTGGCACAAAGAGAAATGTGACTGTGTCATTGTAAAGGGATCCACCACAACTGTGAGTGAGGTGGCCAGCTCTAACTCGAGAGTTGTGATGTGCGCACAGAGGAGCTTCCACCATACCCACTGAGCCAAGCAAAAGGAATCACAACATGAACTATTAATCTAGTGCTGAAATCTGAAACCGAGAAGTGTGTGTGTTTAATGACTAGACACTAGCCTCTGTCACAACAACTAAAATGACAGCCAGTAGACAGAAGAGGTCATAGTTTAATCAATTCTCTCTGTCTTTGTTTTACATAACTGAGGGTGATAGGCAGCTAATACATTTCACAGCCATGTGATAAATTGCACTGTCACCTGCACTTTGCCTGATACTCCTTCTTTGTCAAGGCTATTTCCACCATCCCTACTATCACTCCAACATAACTGCACTAAAAGTCACAAGTGCATCAATGTCTTCCTCTGGCAAGTGGAATTTTTCCATCAGTCTTTCTTGAGCACAAGATCTAGGATGAGGTATCTCTAAGTGTTAACCTGCAGTGTTAAATGTCTCAACTTTGCCCTATGGCTGAGTGTGTTTGTTTCTTGTTGCAGAAGTGCTAGAGAAACAGTTTGCAGCCTGTACTAAAGCATCTACTTGGCACTTTCAAGTAGAAGTAAAAATATTTGGCTTTTTAGTCTTTTAGTGTTAATTTTCTCTGTCCCTAAATATTGTGTAAATCAGATTCTTGTGAGCTGTATCTTTCAATTTTTATAGGCCATATAACAATACATTTTCCTGGCACTTGAAAGGATGACTTTCCATATTTGCTCACATCTTTGCCATGCATGATAAAGCAGCTTTCCTAAAAGCAAAGCTAAAAATTAATTTCAGCTAATTTAAAATTGTCCTGAAATCCTAAGAGCAAAAGCTGCTGGGACACTGCGTGGCAGGTGTCTCGCCCATAGTCCATCAGCCTCCCAGATGAGTCACTCCTTAGGGAATTGGCTTCTTTCTAGCCCTTACTCATGAATTTACAGCAACAAAAGCAAGTGGTATTTGCATGGACTCATCTGGTACACTAGCAGGGTCCAAAAATGTAGGCATACCCATACAGAACACAGCATAAACATGAACCAATCCTACTTCTACAAAGGGCTATATTCTACTTAGGTATTTAGCCAAATAATTACTTTTGACACTGAAGCAATGAATCACAGCTGCCTCCAAAACTTAAGGTTCCCAAGCATTGAACTGAGCTTGTTTCAAATTGCAGGTGAGTGCTGCACTATCTTTCCACACTTTGGATTCAGTCATTGTCAGTAAATATAGCAACAGCATGATTGGAAAATTGCCCTCAAATGTGATAAAACTCAGGATTCATCAGATTTTGATGTATCCCTGGAAATTGATATTGTCCTTTCTCATTTGACAGCTTGGAAGAATCAGGACTTGGAGAAACCCTGCAGGAAGCAGAATATGGTCCTGGAAGGGGAGGATCTTACTCTTATTTCTCTGCAGGCATCTTTGACTGTACTTCTCTCTTCCCTCCAGTGCTGTGATGCTTGCCTTTTGTGCTTTTTGTTTCTCCTAAGAGGACTCCAAAGAAGGTGGTTTGCATTAGGACTCCAAAGAAGGTGGTTTGCATTGCAGCTTTAAACTAATTAGAAGCCAAGGTGTTGTAGCCTCATCTCAAAGAAGGTTCAGCATCAATATGAGTGTGAGCAAAATGCAAAGCTGGAGAAGATCTGGGCAGTGCAGTGAAAGATAAAGGTAGGCAGTTTCTATGCCTGTGCTTCTGTTTTTGTGGTTTTGTTATCTTAGGGCACCAAATCCCTTCCCCCTACATCTTGAGTGGAAAAGAATGGCAGTAAGATGAAAAAAGGCTTTTTGCTTTACTTTGATTATTCTGTGGAGAATTTTCATGTGGTCAGAACAAGAACTCTCTAGGACGGCTGACACTTAAAGGAGATGTCAAGCGCTTGCCACTTCGTATTCAAGAGAGGTGCACTGAGTATTTTTAACAAATTGTTTCCTTCACAGTCTTTCCCTAGAAAAACACCTATTTTTAATGTTTCTGTATGTAATTCTTTGCTAAAAGACATTAACAATTATGATAACAGATGGTTGTAGAAGGGTAGATTCCTTCTCAGCTTTACCCAGTTGCACTAATCTTGCACCTTTGAGGACCAGGCTAGAATCATTCCTGATTTTCATTCTATTCAGTCACTCTGCATCCAAAAGGAAGCCCCTCCCTGGCATTTACCAAGAGAGATGTAGAGTCCAGTTACAAACGCATAACTGAATCTGTTGCCTAAGATTTTTGGAGTTATTTTAGTGCAATTACATATGCAAACCCTCTATTGGGCTGATGGTTTAGCTAAATTGGGAAACCAATCAATATCAGCTAATTTAATTTGCATGACTGTTCTTCAAGCATCCGTGTTGTGCCAAAATCCCCAAATGCTTTTCACTTATTTTATTTTAAACTTCTAGCAGAGTTGGGACACAGATACACATCAAAGCTGATGCAAAACTTTATGACCAGTTAAGGTAGAGGAAATTATTTTAGGTCACTAAATAAGACTTTCCAAACCTCAGAACCGCAGGGAAACAAGTTGTTGTAGTTTCATTTGTGACTCAGAAATGGGGAAAATGCCCTAATTTATCACTTTTCAGGATATTGGACATAGGCTGTTATCAAGTGCTACTTACAACCATAGTTCCACATTTAAACCAGTCCTTCTGAAATTACTCTTCCTGTACCAGAAAAATCACTATGAGTAATTGTTTGTTCTGTAGCCTTTGTCTCTTTTCTGTCTGTGAAAATCTGGATGTAGGTGATGATTTTTTTTTTCCTGTCTTTTGCCATGTGCACTTAAGTCATGGAGAATGTTTCTTCCACCTCCTTCTGTCCCAGACCACCCGTAGCCAGGATTCTGGCAGAAAGGAGGACAGAAGGAATGAAATGTGATCCAACAAAACACAAATATTCAAACTTACGTTTACTGCAAATGCATTCCTATCTTTTCATTTCATAGTCATGATATCAGACAGATAAATACTAGGTATAATGACATCAACAGCATCAAAATAGGAGAAACATATTCTTTGGTTGTAGTTCTTTACACGGAAAGCTTGAAAGCATTGAGTGTTTCCTTTGTATCACATTTTGCAAAAGAGGGAAAGTACTAATTAAGCCACCAAATTATTTTTATACTCTTATATAAGTAAAACAGTTACTTCACAAGAAGATACAATTTTGCTTAGAGGTTTTTGTTTCCATCTTCTCTGTAGGTACAGTGACTAGTCAGGCTGACTGAAAGATCTCACATAGTGGTCCTGCTGTCACAGATACCTACACAAGGGGGAATCTTAGAATCATTAGGGATCAGAAGGGACCTCGAAAGATCATCTGGTCCAATCCCCCTGCCACAGCAGCATCACCTAGACCAAGTCACACAGGAACACATCCAGGCGAGTCTTGAAGCCTCCAGAGGAGACTCCACAATGCCCCTGGGCAGCCTGTTCCAACCCTCACTGGGAAGAAGGTCCTTCTGATATTTATATGGAACCTCTTCTGTTCCAGCTTGCNTCCAGATGTGGTCTCATTAGTGTAGAAAGAAATAGTTCTTTCATTTGTAAAGTGAGGAAATTGAATTTGTGTGTCATTCACAGAGACTGAACATGACACTCCACAACGTAAGCATTGCTGCCACTTTTCTGAACTGTATTTTAATGCAGGGGGAAAGGAGAAGCATAAGGCAATGCAATAACCAGGACTCTGTACAGATTGGCATTGGTCTGGCTTTGTCTCAGGCATTATTCTCTGTACTGATTTTTAAAACCAATCTCCTCTTTGGTATATATTACCACTGCAGATTAGAAAGATTTGGCTTCATATAATGTGACCAGAAGAGGAGGAAAAGACCAAAATCATAAAAGAAGAAACCATTAGAAGTAAGAAACTGTTGACATGGGATAGAGGAAGCAAGAGGAAGTTCCAAGTCACATTCTACAGGGTCTTCCCAAAATGTTTGCTTCAGTTACTCTCATACAGATCCTCCAAAAATACATGTGCTGGGCAAAGAAGGCAGGTTCTCACATACTCAGTAATTTAATGCAGGACTCAAGCCCTCATTTCTCAGCAATAGGGGATCTGTTCTTTATTCCCTCACTAGAAACAGAGTCCTAACAACAACATAAGGTTCAGAAGGAATCAGAATCCCTATTTGTACCTTCAGGGACAGGATGATGCTGAAACATAATCAGCATTTCCCAGGATGAACCTGGAGCAGATACTGCAATTCTAGTCTAGAGCTGTCAAGTAACTCTGCTAATGATAATGGTCTTGGTCTTCAGCTGTACCATGTCCTGTTTTCTCCAGCCCTTCCTCACTTCCCAGCTACAGCTGTCTCCTTGCCCTGTACTCAGTCTCGAGTCCCAGTTCAACTCTCTGTGATTTCACATAAATGTTCAGCTTCAAAGGTAGTCTGGAGCATATGCAAGGTGGAGGATCTCATTCATCAGTTGCAAAATGAAACAGTTTCTTCCCAGAGTATCTCATGAATCTTGCAATTTAGCTAAGTTTATGCAATGCTTCATATCTAACCTTATCCCTTAGTGAATTACAAGACCTTAGGAAATTTATTGTGAGCAGAAGAGGAGCAGAAATCAGAAACTCATACAAAAAAACCCCCTCATTCTTTTTCCTTTCTTCTCTATTTATATTTTTTGTCTCTCCTCTGTCTTTTCTAAAGTTATTCTTTGCTTTAGAACACTGAACTAAGAAAATGTTTCTACTATTTCCCAAAAGGTCTGAAGAGTAACATTCTAAGAAAATTATTTGTCTTTTTTTTCCTGTTATCGTCTTCTCCCTCTTAACATTCAGCTAAAAGGCTGTATCGCAGAAATAATTATTATTCTCCAGATTGCAAGCAGGACATCCGAGGGCTTTTTGCTCCAAAAAAGATACAAAACGTAATTAGATACAAATGTTATGGAAAAAACTATGAAAGTAGTGAAATTCCCTTGCGCAGGACTGCTTCTCTCACTCATTGTTCACTTGGGGTCTGATCCAAAGCTCACTGAATTCAATAGAAAGACTCATATTTTATAGAGGGCTCCAGATGAGCCCCTTTTACCTCATGTCCAGCTCAGTCTAAGTCTGCATTCACAGAAAAGTTTTCATCTCTTGAGGAAAACAATGGCATTTAGAAATTGTGGAAGCTCCTATTGTTCTTTTTGCCATTGCAGCTGAGGTGCAGTTCCATGGAAAAAATGCTAAACATGACTGGAAAGAACAAGTCCCTGGGTGGCAAAGCTACACCTAAATGAAGTCACCCCACATCATGAATCAAATGCACTCATCCTCCTTTTACTCTGCAAATGATGCAGCCAAGAGCTTTGGGGTTTATGTCAGAAATTAGCTGCATCGTTTAAAAACAGCCACTGTAGCTAAAGACATCAACTGACATAAGCCAAACTGAGCCTCATGTAAAACTGTGCTTATGTAACATAGCACAGACTTGTGCTTGAGTTCATATCCTGAGGGAAATCAAGGCAACTTTGTGCATAGGCAGTCTGGGAGAACTAGAGGTGTTCAGCTGACCCTGCCACCTCTCAGGATTTGGCTGCCATTCAGCTGAAATTTAGCATCAAAAATATACTTGGTGAAGACTGCTAAACACCAGGGATCCAAACCATTGAGAGCCTGGCTCCTGAAACATTGATGAAAACCAAGAAATAGAAAAGCACAATGAATTGCTCAGGGCTCTGCAAGATTAAAGTTCAGTTTTTAAGTAAAAGTTCTTAATAAGGAATTTGTAATCCAGTACATAAACCTTTGCATTAATGGTATTTAACAGCTTATTATTTAAGTCCTCTTTATGACAGTTCTGGTCCAAAAGACCAAATGAGTGTAGCAAAGAAATGCAAGTATAGCTACCATATGCTGTCCTATTCACTTCCCTTTCAATTTCTCTTTTTCTGAATATTTGCTTAGTTATCATCATAACTTCTTTGTCTTCCTCTATACTTTCACCAGCTCAGGCAAGGTTGGCCTTCAGTATCCACTGGTGTCTGTCATACCATACAAAACTGCACATCATGCTTTCCATCCTATGAGATATGCACTTTTAGCAAGCTATGAATCAGTATGAGCTAGAAATTGCTGTAATGGGAGAAGACAAAGACCCCATCAGAGTGTGATTACAGATTTCCATCTGCAGTCAATGAATGCTAGCAAAAATTGATAAAATGCTCCAAAGCAGAGGCATGCAAACCCCCACATCTAAACACACCCACCTCCGTACGTACGCACAGAGCTGTTCTCTCTAACCCAGGAAGTCAATAGTCTTTGGAAAAGAAATTTACAAAGTTTAAACTTCTCGACTGAGCAGTGTGTGGAAATAGAGAATTCTTATGAGGAGTCTAAGCAGCTTTCATTGTAGAGAGTAAACAGGTTTTGTGGATACAGGATGCATCACTATCAAAAAGTTTTCTTGCTACAGCTGTTGTCAGAGTCTTCCAAGTGACTGAACACTCAATGAAGTAGACCTGAGTCTCATTTTTACCAGAAGCAGCAGCAGGGCATCAGCAATTAAATCTTCAGCATAATATTTACATACAGTTCCTAGAACAAGGAAGCCTGCTGGGGACAAACCAACTGTTGGATAGGAAAGACTACAGGTGGATATAGGTTGGATAGGAAAGGTTAATGGTCTTTGGAAGCAAGCAAGGGGATAATTCATAAGTAGCATATGAACATGAAGGTGTACAGCCTTTTCAGAATGGACAGGCAGGGGAATTAGAGACTCATATGTTAAGGCATTAATGCACTTTTGAAATACTGATTAGAGTGGGAAATAGATTTGCTGACAGTGCTTGCATGATGATTAAAGGCAGCAAGTAAATGAACACTGTGACAATACTGGTACCCTATATCACCAGTGAGATCAGTCATGAGAGCCTGTCAATAAAGCTGCCTGCATTTGACTATGTCATGTTTAGGCTCTGAGCAGTGCAGAATAACAGTAAAATCATATAGGGAAAACTTTTAAGTGTTTACAGCACAGAACTAATAGATTATTGTAATCAAAAGCTTAGCGGCGTAGCTGACAATCCCTCTTTCCAACACAATGTAGGGAATGGACAGGAATGAATGAAATGAAGAACTATCTACACTCAAGTCAGAAGAAGTAAAAAGTAAATTGCTGAAACTGACCGGTGTCAAGGTTATTGAACTTACTGTATTCCCCCAGAATCTAAAAGATAAGCCAAGGGCACCCAGCAAGAGATCTGAAAGCAAATCTTTGTGGGTTTACAGTCATTAGACATCCAGCTGGTATAATCAGATGATTCAGTAGGCCAGTTCTGGGTTATTACAGAAGATCAGCCAGATTAAAGAAGCATCAATATGCTGGAGTCTACCTCCAATCTACTTTTAATACCTTCAATCGACCAAAAAACTCCCGTCAATACCTTCAAAGAAGGAAGAGACTTTGGGAAACAGAACTTGCAGAACGAGATATAAGGCTGAGGTCTTTAGATAAAATGAACACTGGTTTTGCTTGTCACTTTGTAACAACAGTGTGGTGAAAATCTGCAGTCTGTGTTTGAGCCACACTTTAACAAAATAAAGTGGGTTTATTCGTCTTGTAAATTTACCTGGCTATGAGTATGATTTCCAGGCAAAGCTGACTCTGAACGGGAATTCCATTTCTTTCAGAGGCAATGAACCCTGGTATCTAACAGATTTTTTCACTTTAAAGACCATGTCCAACTAGCACAAACCTGCAGTTCTCTAGTATTAAAGCACAAATTCACATTTCCCATGCAAGTAGTACCAGAAAAGAAAGACAACATAAATTCCAGAACCATGAAGCTGCTTCCATGGCAGAGCTCTACCAAAGCATAGTGAAAGTGGTCAAGGCTGTATCTAAATCTTCTGCACAGAATCTCCACCGCAGAGAAGTCAGCAGAGATAGGTGGATGGATGAATAAGAATCCTTAAGAATTTCCTTCCTATAAAAGACTTATAAACTGAGAAAAATAACATAAACACGAACGATATTATTACAAAGAAAAAAAGCTAAAGCATGAAGAGACTAACCTGGTCATACCACAAGGTCTTAACAGACTTTAGAGGTATGGCAAAAGTACAAATCAAGTTTAAAAAGAAAAAAATTACAATAGATTGGCGCAACTAATAACGAGCGTAAAAGTACAAGAAAGAACAGGTAGGAATAAAGCTTGAAAAATTAAGGTGCAGAGGGAGATGAGACTGGCAAAAATATCACACAGAAAAGGGTATTATTCTTTATTAGTAGTAGAAGACAGCATAAATTGTTAGTCTACTTTCCAAAGAAGTAAAACCTATTGGCAATAAGGCTGAGAAGAGTGATTTTGCATCAGTTTTCATAAAAAGGTCAACTGTGATGAATTAACATTGTTAAGGACTAACAAAGGAGTAAAGGAGGCCTAGAATACAAAAGGAATGGTGTAGAGAAGTTCCATAGCTTAGATCTTTTCAAATGAGCTGAATCTGCGATATTCCTTCTGCTGCTCTAAGGAACTGACTTAATCAATCTCAAAGCTGTTAATGACTATTTTTTTAGAACTTCAGTAGGACTGGTGATGAACTAGATAACTGACACAATGTAGCACTATCTTTTTGAAGGCAGAAGAAAAGAGAAGACAGGGAACGATAACCTGTCAGCTTAACTCCAGTTCCTTAGAACAAAGAAACAATTTGGAAGGACCTAGGAGAAAAGAAGTGGGTATCGGTCAACACAGCTTTGTCAGGAACAAATTATGATGACCCATTGTAATTTGCTTCAGTGAGAATGTATCAGGGGAATACTCAGTGGAGATGTCATTCAAAATCTCAGAGCAAATAAGCAGCACGGTCAAGAAGAACTACAGCAGAGTAAATATGTAAACTCTTTGGAAAACTGTATTGAGAGCAGTTCTCAGTGTTTCACTTTTAAAATCTTGAATTAGTGTTGAATGAGTTTCTTCAGGACTCAGTCATGGATTTAATATAATTCAATATTTTCATTAAACATTTAGATGAAATAGTAAGTATGTTAATTCAATTTCCAGATGAAACCAAACCGAGACAAGGATTATATTAAAATTCAAAATCATCTTGACAAACTGGAGACGTAGCCTGAAAAAAACCAGTTGCAATTCAATAGGGTCAAGCCCAAGTTACTACAATTAGACAGGAATAATCAATGGTACAAACAAGCTGATGAAAAGCAATGACAAGGTAGCATCACTACAGAAGAAAAGTAATTCTAAAAGGTAAACCAAGGGCACCCAGCAAGAGAACCGAAAGCAAATCTTTGTGGGTTTACATTCATCAGACATCCAGCTGGTATAATCAGATGATTCAGTAGGCCAGTTCTGGGTTATTACAGAAGATCAGCCAGATTAAAGAAGCATCAATATGCTGGAGTCTACCTCCAATCTACTTTTAATACCTTCAATTGATCAAAAGCTCCCATCAATACCTTCAAAGAAGGAAGGGGAGCAATGACAAGGTAGCATCACTACAGAAGAAAAATAATTTGCATTATTGAAGATTACAGTATGAACTTGAACCACTCATTCTTTTCTATTAGGAAAAAAAAATGGTAAGGACTTCTTGTAGCAAGACAGGGCTCAAGCTAGATACCTGGAAAACATACTTGTAGTAGGAGCTGAAATAGATTATTTACAGAGAGTCTGGTAATTCCCTTATTAGACTTCTTCAAGAAAAGATCAGACTAACATATCAGGAATGATACAGCTAAAGTTGATCCGCACTATGGGAAGTAGACAACCTGTGGAGATCCCTGCCAGCCCTTAACTTCTTCAATTTTATGCAAACACAAATAAAGCTAAATGTTCATTCCTCACAATGATAACACAGGAGGACTCATTTCCGTATTAACTGAGAGAGCAGTTAAAGAAGCCACAGGACTGTAAGAGATCAGATCTACTACAGCAGTGCAGGATGACTTTCATCACTTTCCACCAACCAGTGCAGGAATATCCACGTATCAGAAATGGGATGCACTATAAGATTGCACCCAAAAGGAAAATCAACCACTACAGAAGACAACAGTGTTTAAAGGTTTAAATCACTGTAAAGTGAAAAGAAGGTAAGATGAGGAAGTGCAAGACTATATCAACACATGCTGATTGAACTTCAGCGTAAAAGGAAAGCTTGAATAAAACTTGCTCCTGCTACAACTAAACCTAGGAAGTTATGGGTCACGTCTTTCTTGCAGACTCACTCCTCACAAAAAGTTCATAGAAGATGAGAAGGAATTAGAATGAGCTTTCATAGATGAGCCATTAGGCACAAACAGATTAATGAAAGCTGTGTACAATACATGGGCAGCAGTCAGGCTTGGCAGGGCTGTTATCGCTGGGTATTAGTGTAGATGAAGGAGAGAGAGGCCACTCTGGGCAGAGCTGCCAAGTGAATCATAACAGATGAAGAGCAAAGGCTTCCTGTCAGAAGGCTGAGCTGGGAACAGGGTACTGGGATTTCTTTTTCTTACCAATTCCATCTAAGCTCTTCTTTCTTCTCTTTTCTATTCTAGGCTTTGTTTCTCTGGAGTCACTTGCAACATTTTTTTGTTGTGACTTAAGGGGAAGAACAAAAGGCAAAGCATTTTGCTGTATTAAAAGCAGAAAGGATAAATGTTTTGCTCCCTCTGCATTCCTAATGGTCCTGATCCAAAGTACACTAAAATCCTCAACATCCCTGGGTCACATCCAGAGTACAAGCTGAAACTTCACCAGTCTGGTGCATATTATACAGTACTGAATCATCACAGAATAAACTGTGGATTGCATTTCCTATAAACTATGGACCCAATATTTCCTTTCATTTTCTCATCTGCATTTTAGTAAGGGTCTTTCAATAGGGTTTGAAGAGATGCAAGGGTTTGCGGCTTCTTCATTCTGATAGGAAGAGGCTTAGAGTCTAAAACAGAACAAAGAACAGAACAAACTTTACCTTCTATTTTCTTTTTTTTTATTTCTTCCCCACCTTATGCTGAGATATAGCTTTCCCTAGTTAGTTATCCCACTACTAAAGTGAAGTGGAACCTATGAAAGGCTGAATAAGATAGATGGGATTAATTGCTCTCAATGACTGTAAAGAAAGCTTTTGATAAATTACTTGGCCTAACTTTTAGATGCTTAATAAAGTCAATGAATCCCATTTGCTGGGCCTGAAGAACTTTGGTATGGCTTTGCTTTGTTTGTATGCATGTTTCTCTCCCCCATATCAGCTCCAACATTAAGTGGAATAAACTTCACCATAACGAGCTACAGGTAGTTAAATATAAAGCATGCCTTGTGTTTTCTAGAAATGAATCAGTTTTGGTGCTATACAATTTCTACCAGGTTGACTCCTCTAACATTTTAAGCACAGCAGAAATTCACAGTGCTGCTGCTGGGAGATTTATTCACATCACAGCCAAAGTACTTCACATGTCCAAGAAGAGTTAATCCTTTAGTTTTTAACTCTTGTAGCATCTTCAATGCATTAGCTTTCCTATTCACAGACCAGAGTATATTAAGGATTAATACAGCTCAGCAACCCAAAACACACAGATTGTCAGACTCAGTAATCAGCCTGAAGAATTTTGAGGACAGTTGTTATTTACAGAAAGTGGTAAGAGACCCAGCAGAACACTTAATTCTAAATAAACAATGTGGAAACTTCACTACCCAGAAAGTCCTAAGTGGCAAATAGGCAGCTCAGATGTTCCCAAGTATGGTTTGATTGCCTTCATGCTGAGAGGCAGCAAAAGCAGAAGATGGGAAAGGGTAAATCAGAACACAGGGGGCCGTTCTCACATGGATTCACTCTCATTTAAGCTAGTGTTTAGCTCTGGTTTGTTAGTTCATTAAGAACTCGTTACAGATTCCAGTCTCAACATGCTCTCAACAGCTCCATTTTGCAGTAGCATGGTTACAGCACACAGCCTGGGAACAGGCACCTTCTGGCACCTGGGCAGCAGCAGGTCCCACTTCAGACGCTTTGCCCAGCCTGAAGGGAGCTGGCAGGGCCTTCTTGTAGCTCAGAGTAACAGGTAACTGCAAGGTAATCCTCTTTTTTTCCGTTATGTTTCCTTCAGTAGAGTACCCATACAAGGGAACATGAAAGGAGACGTTTCACTTGCACAGTAAGTAAGCTTGTGGTGAAGTGCAATGAACACAACAAGCAGCATAAATCTTGCTTTTACATGAATATGGTTCCTAAATCATCCTTGGGTCCAAGATGCAGCCCTGTCTAAACGGGGATCATGTAGAGAAGCATCCCTTATACTAACTTTCCAATACCTGAAACAAGGTTGGGGAAAAACTATTTAATAGGCCATGTAACAATAGGATGAAGGGGAATGGTTTTAACCTGAAAAAAGGTGGATTTAGGCTGGACATCAGGAAAAAGTTCTTTAATCTGAGGGTGGTGGGTCACTGAAACAGGTTGCCTAGAGAAGTGGTGGTAGAAGCCTCACCTCTGGAGACATTCAAGGTCAGGCTCTATGGGGCTCTGAGCAATCTGTTATATGTTAGCAGTGGCCATGCTTGTCGTAGGGGGGTTGGACTAGATTACCTGTGGAGGGCCCTTACAACCCTATCATTCTAAGATCCCATTGGAATGGAGAGGAAACTGCAGCCAAACCCCATCTCCTTAGAAACATGCAGTAGGCAACCTCCAACCCACCCTGCCACTGTAAGCTTGAAACAAGAGAGCAAGTTGTGGGTCCCTGAGAGCAGTAGGACAGGTTTTATGACTTCATCCTGTTTAACTTTATATGTGGTTTCTGCTCATCCTCGAAAAAACACTCTCCAACAAGCTACTGGTATTCACATGAGGATTTGCAACTGAGCTTGAAATATAGTAGGGTGGCACAACAGAGACAGGTCCTGTGCTCACTGGTACACCATGAAGCGGATCTTAGCGATGTAAATGGGCTGATAGTAGTTTCTATCGCTGAGTACTCTATGGTTAGACTTGCCAGCCACTGAATTCCTTCCAGTAGATTTTTGATATACCATCATAACCAGGTAAATACTGGGCTAAATTAAAACCAGGCAGGGTTCAGAAATAAAATAGTGTCCCCCCCTATACTGATCCTTGCTGATTTTTGAACTTGGTGGTTATCTTGAAGAAAACCCTCTCCTGAACTTCAGTATGAATTTAATTAATGAGTTAATTCCCTGCTAATCTATTCTCTTCTTTATGTCTGTTTTGTGATTAATTTAGTTCCACCAAATTTCCTTTACTGACTGCAGAGTGAAAACACATTTCCTATCCTATTAATCTCTGCTTCTGACCCATCAGCAGTGACTACACAAGGGCATATTTTCTGAACAATTACAGGCCACAGGCAAATTCTAGAAAGCAAGGTATGAGCCAGCAGGGAAATTCTCACACTTGGGCCATTTCTATAGAGGAGATGGATGTAGGCTCTGGACACCCAGGAAATGTTGAAAACTAGGTGATTACATCAGCCACAGATCTAGCTGAAAGGACAATCTATCAAGGCTGCAAACTGCACAGGAAGTCACTCAATAGGCAAAGGAGCAGAGAAAAGCCCAGCACCAAACTCTCAGATGATAAATCTCTGTTGACCAAGACACAGCAGGGATCTGGATTTCACTACTCTTGAAGTTCCAAGGCTCCCGATACACTGCCAGTATTATTTTCCTGGTGTGAAAGGGAAGCTCTTATTTGGAGGATACATAGACTTCTGTATCTCCCTCCATCTTCAACAACACCCTTTTTAAAAGAAAGGAAATGGCCTGTTCACCTTCTACCTATTCAGGAAAAAGAATTACTCCTGTAGCATTAAAAAAAAATAATCTTAGAACGGAGTCCCCACCATAAAAGAACCCACAGCATTATTTGCTATTCAAATTGAAATAAAAGAAGTAACTGCAGGGATAGTAATGGTTACTTTCCTGGGATCACAGACCACCTCCCCCCACATACATATCCAGCTCTCATAAGCCCTTCAGGGAAACACTGAAGAGAGAAAAGGAAAGGAAAACTAAACTGGCTTCCTCGTTCAAAATTTAAAATGCAATGTACTGGGGCTTTCTGTGTAACATTCATGGTAGAATAGTGCTGCCAGCAATTAGCATCGCAAATCTTCCTTCTGATGCCACAGTGTGTCAAGGACATTTTTAATGATGGATCAAGGGCACTGCTGTTTGTGAGGTGTCGTGTTTAAGCTCTGTTAACACAGCAGCCTTCTGAGTTCACAAATCCTGTATCCCACAAGGGATGCAGTAAAGGTAGGAAAGCACCACAAGGCAGGAGTGATCTCTCTGTAAACAGGTATGTGCTTTCATGGCTGTTCCTGTCATACCTGGAGGGGAAATCATCTTTGAAGTTTCACTAAACATCTTTCTATTGTGTCTTTCCCAGTGGCTGGTAACCTAGAGTTGCTCTGTAAGTGAATGGAAATGCCAGAAATGAGACAAGAGGTAAAATACTCTGAAAAGGGCAGAGACCTCAAACGATCCTATTCATTACCCTTCTCAGACAAATTCCAGTCCCTATGCCAGCGTATTTCATTTCTGAGAAATTGAAGGAATTAGATTTTGCATTACAGAAAAGCCTTACAGACACTTGACACTGGTGGGATAAAATCCTGACGGACCATGGTCACCAGAGGGACCTGAGCTGGCAAACAGAACAAAGATCAAAAGTTCTGCAAGGACACTGAGTACACTGTTCCTGACTTCTCTGTATCACCAGGTGCTGGGTCCTGCATGACTAGATTTCCCAAACAGACTAGTGCACAGCCAGCAACAGCAGCACTGTGGGCTTAGCCTTCAGGTCTTGCACTCCAGGGACTTTCTCTGCTCAGAGATGAGTCTTTGATCCTGAACAGTACACTTGCACAATAAGAGTTTGGTTATGATTTTTAAAAGTGTGAGAGAAAAGTGAACAAAAGCCATGTTTCTGCATCTCATGTCTCCAGTCTGCTCCTTCTTGAAAGGGGCAAAGACACTTCAGAGACATTGTCAAAGTGCCTAAACCAATTTCTCAGCTTAATCTATTATTTATACTTCTACCTACCCTTTTTTTTAAGCCTGAACTGAAACTAAGGCAGCATGTTCTATCTGGTATTGAGAATCATTTCCATGAGCTGTAAGGAAAGAAAGGGAGAGGGTTTAACTGTTGGCCTGCCCTTACCTTTCGATATTCACCTTTTACAAGGACACTGTGTATTTTCCTTCCAGTCCCGTATCACATGCAAAACAGCCAGCATTATATCTTCATCCATTTGTTTCTTATAGTTGTTTTTTTCTGAGCTATTTAGGTAAGAACAAGCACTCTTTCCAGGCCAAACACATCACACTGAACTCCAAAGAGTCTAAGAAAACCTACATGACTTCTTGTGGGCATGCGCTCTCACATAAAGAACTCTGGCTTCCTTCACCACCCTTATTTGTTGCCAGCAGTCTTCTTATATCATAGAATCATTAGGGATCGGAAGGGACTTCGAAAAATTATCTAGTCCAATCCACCTGCCACAGCAGGATCACCTGGACCAAGTCACACAGGAACACATCCAGATGGATCTTGAACGTCTCCAAAGAAGGAGACTCACAACCCCCTGGGAGGCCTGTTCTCATGCTCTGTTACCCGGCTCCATCCTCCTGACACCCACCCCTCACAGATTTATAGACATTAATGAGGTCACCCCTCAGTCTCCTCTTCTCCAAGCTCAAGAGACTCAGCTCCCTCAGCCTTTCCTCATAAGGGAGGTGTTCTACTTCCTCCATCATCTTCATTGCTCTATGCTGGACACCCTCCAGCAGCTCTGTGTCCTTCTTGAACTGAGGAGCCCAGAACTGGACACAGTTCTCCAGATACAGTCTCACCAGTGCAGAGTAGAGGGAGTAGAAGAACCTCTCTTGATCTGCTAACTACTCCCCTTCTGTTCCCCCCCAGGATGCTGTTGGCCCTCTTGGCCACAAGAGCACATTACTGGCTCATAGTCATCCTGCTGTCCACTAGGACCCCCAGGTCCCTTTCTCCTACACTGCTCTCCAACAGGTCAGTCCCCAACCTATACTGGTACCTAAGATTGTTCTTGCCCGGATGCAAGACTCTACACTGGTGCTTGTTGGACTTCATTACATTTCTCTCTGCCCAGCTCTCTAGCCTGTCCAGGTCTCACCAAATGGCATCACGGTCTGCTGGGGTGTCGGCAACACCACCCAGCTTTGTGTCATCAGCAAACTTGCTAACAGTGCACCCTAATTCCTCATCCAAGTCATTAATGAATAGATTGAAGAGGACTGGTCCCTGTAACGATCCTTGGGGGGCTCCACTAGATACAGGCCTCCAACTAGACTGTCCCATTGACCATTACTTTCTGTCTTCTATCCTGCAGCCAGTTCACATTCCACCTCACTACCCAATCATGCAGTCCACACTGCCTCAGTTTGGCCATGAGGATGCTATAAAATAACTGCTTAAAGATAAAATGGTTTCTCTAACACAGTTCTTCAAGCTAGGTGATGATACCTGATTAATCCAGAAACCTACCATCATTCTTGAAAATACTAAACCTCAATGGCAAGGCACATGAACCACACTGAAAATATTACAAAGCTGTTACTTTAACAAATGCTACGCTTTCCTTAGCAAAACCATCTTGAATTCTTATCTTTCTGTATCTTAAAAAATATCACATAAATAAGCAGGTTTCGAAACTAAGTGGTGGAATTAGTTAGAGTCATTGGAAGGCTAAATAATTGAGCATTGTTCATGACCACATGCATAAGAAGGAAGGAAGGTAATAGCTGTTTACAAAATAACTGGCAATTTGGGCACTCCCCATTATTCTTTCTTACACCAGAGGACAAAGGTGCATTTGCAAAGGTGAAAGACCAGCTGATGAAAGGAAATACCTTCTGTTCCACACAGCACACAGCTAATCTATAAAACTCATAGATAGCAGGGTGCAGCCAGGAGCAATCTAACATTCAAAAAGCATCAGGCACTTCTACAGAAAATGAGAGCTCTGGGACATTTCATGAGATAGGATTATTGTTATTATAATTATTCAGAAAGGCTACAAATTCTCGTGTTTCCAGGTATAAATAAATCTCTAGGGAGACAGAAAGACATTCACAGGGCGAGTAGAGGTATTCTGCAATTGTCCACCATGGCAATTTCCTGCATCCCTAACTGAAATCTGCAGTGCTGAGCACCATCAGAAAAGACACTCGACTGTATTAATGTACTAGCTCTTATCATTCACTTATTCATAGATGAAAGCACAACTTGTGTGCTAGAACAAAAAAAACCTATTAGTACTTGGGAAAGCCTGACAAGACAAATCCAGGTAGCAATACTTTACCCAAATTCTTGGCTGCCCCCTGCAGTTCAATGGAAGATGAAACACTGCTTCATTATTTGAAATTAGTGTTTGCTTTCTCTTTGAATTGCATTGGGCTTTTATCTTTTAATGAGATGCTGGTGCTTTTTGGAGGATACTATAAAATGGCATCTTCAAAAACTATTCTGAAATATAGAGTGTGATGTAAAACCTTGTTGGATAGACTAGACAGAACAAACAGATTAGCTAGAGAAACAGGAACAGAACAGATGCTTTCTATTCTTCCCCTCACTCTTAATTTCTGATGATACTGGCCTGATAGAGGAATCTTTTTCTGACATTCAGCTGCTTCTGTTGCTTATTCTGCCTTCCAAATCCAACTCCTCTAACTTATATTGAAAGAGGGATTTCAGGTAGTAACTGTTAACACTTAAAAGGAAGACATTATAGCTTCAATGGTGAATAAGGTGCCACAGATAAAGCTGCTGATTATGTATTTTTAAATGATGAGGAATATTCTTGAAAGTCTAGCTATGAAACGTGCTTCTGTTACTTTTAAAATGGAATTAGGCCTTACAGAAAACAACCTTTCCCCCACTTAACAAACCCAAGTTTGAGTAGGAACAATGAGAAGTTAAGAATGGGAGATGGAGCAGAAGGGAATAGAGAGAGGATTTCCCCAAGCAGATGCAAAGTGAATATTTTTCCTGTTTTCCCTTTACATTGTTCTGGGTCAGCCTCTCCCTTCTGGCTCTGACAGCAGTCCTTGCCCTGGCACATTGGTTTTGCTCAGCACTCATGATCCAGACAGCAGCTGCTGGAGCTTTCAGCAACTACCCACAGACACAAGGGCAGAAGGACTTGATAGCCTTTTATTGGGAAAGTTCACAAGAAACGGGTTTGTTTTGTTTGTTTTGGCCACTGTATCCCAATTAAATTGTTTCAGAGCTAGATCTTTCCATAGAGTCTGCCAGTACATCTCAGAATCCTTTCCCACTTCTCTACCCACATCCCCACCCCCACTGCATGCCAAGTCCTTCTAGCATTGCAGGTCCATCTGCACTGTTCCAGGTCAGAACTGGTTCCACACCTCTCACATTGCACTGTGACAGTGATGACAAAATGGCTGTGCCTATCTTAGACCTCTGACAGAGAGAATCCCTTCCTTATCTGGGCTGCATTACTATGTGCTACAGACAGGCCAGGACCAAAAAGGGATGGACCTTCACCTTGTACTTTCAAGTGAACTTTCCCCACATTCTTGGGAATTGGAAAGCTTAAGTTCACTTCTGCTCTGTAGACAAAATTAGAAGGCTAAGTATTATTTTCATGAGGATCTTTTCTTCACATCCTTCTAGTCTCAGCCTGAGCCTAATTCTTCACAAGTATTTTGCCATCAACATTTAAGCTGTACATCCTAATAAATCTACACTGTTTCTTAGAGATCATCAGATGCCACAGTGACTGGCTTCCACATTGGTACCTCCACCCATAAGCACTCCATGACGCTGGTACATGTGTGTGCTGGGCCTTGAAACAAAAACCTGCACATATTTATCTCATGTCTCACACAGTACCTCGGCCATGTCTTTCTTTACACTATCTAGAGTGGCAGCAAGAAGCAAGGTCTGTGCGTGAGTCAGCCACTATGCACTGAACAGCCAAAGCCTCTAACAGAGGAGACAATACAGCTGATATGTCAGTGGAGGTGGCTTTGGAGTGCTTTAAAATACAGTTCAGGTGTCAACTTTTACCTCCAAATATGACACTTTGCTCGCCCACCTGCTTCCCTTCCAGGCTATGCACTGCCTTTGCTGCAACTTGACAGCTTTAATTATGAATTTCTCTGCTTTCTCTATCCTTTTAACCACTTAGTCTCTGCTAAGTTTTTGATGCACACCTAGACAGCAGTTGTGCAATGTCACCATAGTACAAGATGCTTGGCCAGACTCTCATTTGCAGACTGGGTGCCAGAATAAAAGGACTTGCCACATGCTGCTTGCCTTGGTAGCAGAAATCTACTCTTACGTAGTTTTTGTAGAGAAAGGATGCAGTGATGAGGACACAATGTGCTTAAGACCCCAGGAGGGCAGGTCTGGGACCGCTTTGAACTCAGATATGCAGCTGAACCCCATGCAGCTATGTAAGACAGAGAAAATGTCTTCATTGAAAGGGGTCATCAGGCCTTGGAACCGGTTGCTCAGGGAGGGAGTTGAATTGCCATCCCTGGATGTGTTTCAAAGTTGTGTAGATTTGGAGCTTAGGAACATGGTTTAGTGGTGGCCTTGGGACAGCTGGGTTCATGGTTGGAGTCAATGATCAGAAAGGTCTTTTCCAACCTAAACAATTCTGTGACTCTGTTATATCAAAGAAATGGCTCTCCTTTAGCTCTTATTGTCTGAATACCTTATACAAATACAAATTTCCAACATGGTGAAAAATTAAATCCCACTTCTAGCCCTATATTTTGCCCATGACAGCAAATCTACTTTAGACAGTTGCAACATATGCACTACTTTCACCATCACTGCTAGGGCTGTGATGATCTGATGCAACTAATGGGTGGGGAGACATTCTGCTTTACCCAGTCTAGCAAACTACTGGCATTCATTTCAGTTTGCTTCTAAATTCTGTGATGTTTGGACATCTTGAACCACTATGTTGGATCCAAGAAGTGAGAAACTCTACATGGTGAAGTGTTTGAACTAGATAATCCAGATCAAAAAGTCTTATTCCTCTGATCTGTGACCCATGACTAACTCTGCAACACACAGGAAAACAAAGCTTGTTTTGGCCCTCAACCAGTCTAATTTTCACCTACATGAGTGTGTTCCTCAAGAGGTCCTGTTGGGAGCAGTGAACAGTTTAATTAGAGGTCACCTCAAGTGACAATTGCAGTAAAGAGAACAAATGATCAAAAATACACTACTTCCACAAAAATGTTCTTTCTTCTAAAGGTTTGGAAATGCATTTTCACAGAAAGTTAGGGATTGGAAAGGACCTTGAAAGATCATCTAGTCCAATTCCCCCTGCCAGAGCAGGATCCCCTAGATCAAGTCGCACATGAACATGACCAGGTGGATTTTCAACATTTCCAGAGAAGGAGACTCCACAACATCCCTGGGCAGCCCACTCCAGTGCTCTGACACCCTCACTGTGAAGAAGTTTCTTCTCATATTTAAGTGTTCCAGCTTCACACCCATTTTCCCCTGTTCCTTTGTGGCTCTGTGCTGGACTTTCTCAAGCATTTCTGTGTCCTTCTGGAACTGAGGGGCCCAGAACTGGACACAATATTCCAGATCTGGTCTCACCAGGGCAGAGTAGAGGGAGAAGGTAACCGCTCTCAATCTACTAACCACACCCCTTCTAATCCACCCCAGGATGCTGTTGGCCTTGGCTACAAGGGCACAGTGCTGGCTCATGGTCATCCTGCTGTCCCAACAGGACCCCCAAGTCCCTTTCTCATACATAGGTTGGGTCAGTCCCCAACCTGTACTGGTTTCTGGGGTTGTTCTTATCCAGATGCCAGACTCTACACTGCCCTTGTTGAGTTTCATTCAATTCTTCCCTGCCCAACTTTGCAGCCTGTCAGGTCCC
>VZRI01008435.1:2094-51901 GCA_013397515.1 Upupa epops | reverse complement strand
TCATAAAAGGCTATGAGGTTGGTCAAGCATGACCTCCCTTTGGTGAAGCCATTAGATTGCCCCTAATGACACTCTTGTCCTTCATATGCTTGGAGACAGCACCAAGGACAGGTTGTTCCATCACCTTTCCAAGGATGGAGGTGAGGCTGACTGGTCTACAGTTACCTGGGTCCTCCTTCTTGCTCTTTTTGAAGACTGGAGTGACATTTGCTAACCTCCAGTCCCCAGGCACCTCTCTTGTTCTCCACAGCTTATCAAAAGATGATGGAGAGTGTTCGAGTAATGACTTCTACAATCTCCCTGAGCACTCGTGGGTGCATCCCATCAGGACCCGTGGATCTGTGTACACCCAGATTGCTTAATTGGTCTCNATCTGTGTACATCCAGGTTGCTTAATTGGTCTCTAACCCAGTTCTCATCAACCAGGGCAAACTCCTCCTTTGTTCTGACTTCCTCTAGGGCCTCAGCAGTCTGGGGCTCATCAGGACAGCCTCCAGCAGTACAGACAGAGTCATTTAGTATCTCCACCTTCTCCATATCCTCTGCCACCAGGGCTCCCACCTCATTCAACAGGGGGTCTACATTGCCTCTAGAGTTAGCTTTATCTGTGCTGTATTTGAAGAAGCCTTTTCAATTGTCCTTGACCTCTCTTGCAAGGTTTAATATCAAGGAGGCCTTGGCTTTCCAGATTGCACCTCTACATCCCCTGACTAGAGTCTTATAATCATCCCAAGTGGCCATCTCCTCCTTCCTGACCTATAGACTTCCTTCTTCCTCTTCAGTTTGGCCAGCAGCTCCTTGTTCTACCACACAGGTCTTCTGGCTCCCTTTCTTTACTTCCTACAGTCTAATCTTGAGCTTGACAGAAATGGACCTTGAATGCTAATCTTGGGCCTCTTTCCCTTCTAGTCCCCTAGCAATTGCTCAAAAAGGCCAAAGTTGGCACTCATGAAGTTTGGGGTTGTGATTGTGCCTGGAGTTCTGTTCCTGCAACATGAGATCCTGAACTCCAACTAATGGTCATTGCAACCAAAGCGGCCCTCAACCTTTGCTGCTTCAACCAGACCCTCATGGTCAGTGAGCAGAAGATCCAGTAGCCCTCTTCTCCTAGTGGGCTCCTCCAGCATTTGCATCAGAGAGTTGTCATCGATGCACTGGAGGAACCTCCTGGGGATGGCTAGCTGAGTAGGTCTTCCAGCCAGTATCAGGGTAGTTACAATCCCCCAGAACAACCAGGGCCTGTAACTGCAAGGCTGCTGTCAGCTGCCTGTAGAAGGCCTCGTCAACGTCCTCATCCTGATCTGGTGGCCTGTAATAGACACCCACAACTGTCACCCAAGCCAAGCTGCTCCTTAATGCACACTCACACTCTCAATTCACTCTTCATCTGTCCCTGGACAGAACTCAATACATTGTAGTTGCTCTCTCACACAAAAAGCAACTGCACCACCTCGCCTTGCTGGCCTGTCTTTCCTGAAAAGGACATAGCCATCCATGCCCTCATTTCAGTCTCACGAGCTGTCCCACCATGTCTCTGCCACCAGGTCATCATCTCCTGACAGAACACAGATTTCTAACTCCTCCGGCTTATTCCCCATGCTGTGAGCATTGGTGTACAGGCATTCCAGGGAGCAAGCTGAGCACTCTGGCTTCATCCTAGGAAGGTGGGAGGCCATCTGGTCTTCATCAGTTCTAGAGTGCTGCCCCACTGATGCACACACTCAGCTACAACCTCATTCCCCTTTGAGTCTAGTTTAAAACTCTCTGAATGAGCCCTGCTAATCCCTGTCCCAGAACCACTTTGCCCTTCTGAGATAAACCTTTTCCATGCATCTGTGTCTTACAAAACTAGCCATTATCAAATAACCCAAAGCCCTACCTGTAGCACCAATGTTATAGCCAGGCATTTATGGACTGAGTCCTTCTACCCCAGCCCATGTCCTCACCTGAAAATGGCAGTAAAGAAAATAATTTGCTCCCCAGACTCTTTCACCAACCATCTCCAAGGCCTTGAATTCTTTCTTCATTGCCCTCAGGCTGTGGAATACAGCTTCCTCCCCACCTGCCTGAAAGATCAGTATTGGGTAGTAGTCAGTTGACTGCATCATGTTAGGGAGTGTCCTAGTGATACCCCTGATTTGGGCTCCAGGTAGACTGCAGACTTGCCTATGATGAGGGTCAACTCTGCATATTTGACACTCAGTTTACTTCAGGAGAGAATCTTCAATGAGAACCCTTCTCCTCTTTGTGGAAGAGGTTCTTATATTGCTGGAAAGCCTAGCTGATTGTGATAAGACCTCTGGAACAGGGTATCATCTATATCTTTAGTAGATTGACTGTTCTAGGAGGGCCTCATATCTAGTTCTCAGAGGCACCTGGGGAGGCAAAGCAGGCAAGAAGGGTGCTTGTCTTTTACTACAGCCAGGAACTTGCCTCCACTCACCCAGTCTTCCATCTGAGAGGGACAGGATACAGGGAACCCTTTGATTCTGTGTGTTATTTAGCTGTTGCACGGACCACAGAGCCCGGATCCACTAGTCCTTCTCCATTTCAGACTCCTTAATCCTCTGGAGCCTTTTTACTTTGCCCTGTAGCCTTACAACCTTGTCTTGCAGATGTGTCATTGTGTTAAGCAGATAACCTACCTGTCCCACTGCACACAGCCTTCCCCAGAGATGCCCCAAGATCAGTGAGAGGCTGTGACATTCCCTGCAGCCTGTCACCTGCACAGCCACATCCTTCTGTGGGAGCTCTGGATTCCCACACGCGTTTTGATTGGTGACAAGAGCATGGTGGAGACAATTTTGGAGGAGACCACCTGTCATTGAGCCTTCTGGGCTACTTTCTTCTGTCCCACCCGTGAGCCAACAAGCAGGTCAGCTAGCTGTCTCGCTGTTTGTAGTCTGAATGCTGCTGCTGATTTCGCTGTGTTTAAATCTCCTGCAGTTTCCCCATTGCAGGCTTCACCTGCAAGAGATGCCATCTCCTGTCTAGTTTCTCCTTCTTCCCTCAGGCTCCCCTGGATTAGGGAATCCCCATCCACCTCAAAAAAGAGAGGAAAAAGTAGCATTCCAGCCACAGGGTTTACTGGTCCCAGTGCTGCTGTCTCGCTGCTTGCAGTCTAACTACCATCCTACTCTCTACCATATTCCACTGCTGCTTCTGCCTGAGAAAAGTTACTGTAGCATGTGTTGGTTTTTACAATTCTCAAGTTCTTTTGGGACTATGGAAGTACCATCTGGAAAACTTCCACAAGGAAACACAAAATCAGTGAGATCCTTGAAAAAGCCTCATTATTTATCCATGGTTCCAACCAGTCTGGAGGCAAAAAGGACTCCCACCAGAGTTAGGCTTTGTTCTTACATACCATGTTAATCTTGTCAAACAGCTGAAAGCAAAGAACAGATCAGCAGTAGAGTTGTGCTGACAAAGTTTTCCCCTCCTGCTACAGTGCCAGAGCCCCAAATCTAATGCATCTAGTGTTTCAGCTATTGCTGCAGTATACATACAGCCTATATAATATATATGCTATATATACTCCTCTGAACCTGCATATTCAGCACTAGACCTGTGCAGTCTGAAATCTCACCTCTGCCTCCACTCCAGATGACCAGTAGTCTAAACAGACTGAGCCTCAAAATCATCCTTTGTACCCTCTTTAGTCAAAACCCTTCTATTCTGCTCCAAAGACAGCACTATCCTGGTCTGTAGGATCTATAGCACTGGTCTATAGCACTATAAAGTCCACCTAAGAGGAAAGTGCATGTCCCTCATAATGTATTCCTTTGGGGGACACTGCATAAATGGGGATAATTCCTGAACCCCTGACAGCAATCAGCGTTACTTTTCTACGCCAGCATATGAAGGGTCCCAGTGGCTTTCATATTTCAAGTCATATCTTAAGGGTAAAGGACTGCAGCACAGAAATACAGATGCTCCTAATCAATACAAAGGTGTCTAATATTAGCACTATAGCACTGTGCCTCCCAGAAAGGGCAATGCAGAGCCCATTTGTTCCAGTGGATATATACAAGTTCATTACCTGTAGTCCAGCCAGATCCTTATGTGTAATTTGAATAACCCCAGACAGATACGACAGCAAGCAGCACTTTTTGTGCATGCTTCCAGTTTCTTCTATCATCATTTTTCCCTTCCACTTGCTCTTTTTCTCCCTTTCTGCTGCTTTTTAAATTGATATTATTAGCTATTAAATGATAAATTAATTACCTCTGAAATAAGCATGAATAATTGTACTGAGCCTGGTGTGTCTGGGGCCAGCATTTGATAACAATCAACAGGAGCTGTGCAGCTCCCAAGGTATTTCATAATAATAAAAATCAATAGGAGGAAAACAGGGACAGCTCCAGAAAGCGTTAATGAAAAGTTGCTGAATTACAGTGGCTCACCTGTGAACAGCTCCATGAAAGCTTTCTGAATACTAAATACATTCATTATAGGCTGTATGGCTTACCTGAACCTCCAAAGAATTTACTGGGCTTGTCTTTTCACAATAACAAAGGAGAGACACTGAACGGTTCAGGGTAAGAAGGCTAAAGGTGTAGATGGAAAAGGTTTGTGTTCTTATTTAAAAAACATGATTATCAAAGCATATGATGACAACAAAATACAAAGCCCAACTTGAAATCTAAGTTTTTTAATTCTCAGTAGCAGAGGCAGCAATTCTTTAGGTCGGACTCTGGGGAAGGGGTAAAGAAATACCTCTCTTTTGCAGCATCAGTGTGAAAGCTCACTGGAGAGTGTCATGAGGCAGCCAAGAGTTAAGGCATTTTCCTAACTGATCCTAAATGGTTACAGCAATAGGAGACTGCTCCAAAACCAAAGCCCAGCTCCAGTTACTCTGATACCTGTCACACTGTGTTAGTGCTAGGCTGCGCTCTCACAAGTGTTATACAAAACCCCTTAGAAACTCCTTTTGCCCCATGTTCTGCACCACCAAAGTGACACAATCATTTGGCTTACTTAGGTAAATGCATTTCCACAGCACTTTTCTCTCCAGCATCCAAATGCAGAAATACCATAGCCAGAGATGTTAAAAAGCAGTAGAAATTTCAAATTCCTTTACCAGCAGTAAAAGCTGTGACTAAGCTAAAAAATAGAATCAATAAACAACCTCCTCTTCTGAAAGCTGCCACAAGGTATTTAATGTCTACAGATGATCAAGGTTAAAATCGCACCAAAGCTTTACTTAAATAAAAATGAAGCTTCAATCAAACAGAAATCTGAATCAAAATGGTCAAATAATTCCTGCTAATTTTTCCCCTTGTAGTTAGATTCAGCAAATGATGAAAGAGCACTTTCATCTTCATCCATATGTCAGAGGATTCCCCAGAGTCCATCTGCGCAACCTGCCTCAGGGGACTGGATGCCACAAATACTGCTATACCCAAACTGCGAGGCAGTGGGGTATTTTACAGGCTGAAGCACTGCCTTGCATTCACACCTTTCAGTTGAAACTTGTCCCAGTTTGTAAGTCAAAACCAATATGATAGAGAACGACACCTACACTCACCTGTAAGTATAGGAAGACCCAAACCACCAGGCAAAGGAACCATTTCCTATCACTGCACGCAAATGGAATACTACATTTCCGCCATTCAAAGCTACACCTAAAGATGCTCCAAAATGCATCCAAAGATAGAGCATACGCTGCTCCATCTGTGTTATTTTGTTGTTTGAACTTTCCTCTTTCTCACCTGCTTCATTTCCCCGAATTCACTTTAGTTTGATTTGAATCACATTTTGGCCACACAGCTGAAAAGCAAGTGGAACTGCTTGCACAGCCATAATCAGGGGAAGGTGCATTATAGTAAAAAGATGGGAAATCCAAGAGTTCAATATTATCCAAGATCATGATGGTGCATCGATGTGGTATAGAAGAAGCACAAGCACAGTCCCAAATGATCTGCAAATCCTTCTGGTCAATTCTTGGATTTGCCATCCATACACTGTCCATCTAAGTTTGCTCAGTGTATGGAAGATAAAAGACTGCATCTAGACAAAGGACCAGAGCTGTGATTAAACTTTCTACTTTGGATTATTAGCAGAGCTAGATATGTTTACCGTTTGGGGTGACTCTGCTCAAGACTCGTGCTCTGCTTAAGACACGATGATGAAACAGGGGATAGTAATAACACCTGAGTCGGCAGAAAACACGTAATGACTTTGCAGAAAGCCTGTCTCAACATCTGAAACGTGTCTCATGAACAAATGGCTACAGTCACTGCAGTGTATGCAAAGGATTCTGCAACATAACCTGGAGGTCAGAGAAAAAGAAAATGAAGTGATGTGGTTTCAGCTCAAACCATGAAGAAGAAGGGGAGGATACCTACAGCAGGGGGTTGTTCTTATTTTCTCTGTCTCAAACCTGTTGTGAGTGAACAAACTGTCACTTCCCACCCTCTTTGTAGGCATGACAAATATGAAGCTACCTGGACAGCATTGACTTAAAACCTAATTGCTTTTACACCAAATGAGGCATGAAACCTATTATCAAAAAACACTATGTCCAAAGTACTAGCTGGCATTTCATTTACCCAGCAGAGATCTTCTGAATGCCAGAATTGATGACAAAGCCTGGTGGGAGGCTGCAAAGACAAAACTAGTGATTATTCCTTGGACATGGGAATAAAGTGCTTGTGAGGCCAAGTTTAGGACAGCAGAATAAAGAACCTGTCATGAGAGACCTTGCTTTGGTGGCTGCAAAGTCCAGGAATTTCTCCATATATTTGGCTTTTGACCTTGTCAGAGCAGACCATAATATCAACCCTGTTGAATCCTGGTGGGAAAAAAAAAGGTATTTGATGCAGAAAAACACCTAGATATCACTTGTTAAAAAAAAAGCAGCAAACAACAAAGTCCCTAAGTAGATCTTGTGCAATGTGAGTGTGATATTGCCTGAATAAGTGTGAGAGTGAATATAGTGTTCCAGGAACACAGGTTGCTAATTAAAAGACCTGCTAATTTAACCCCTCTTCCTCAACACCACATATTGTAGCTGTAATATATCTCATGCGTGTGCTGCATCTCATATTTTCTCCGCCTTTTGTCATATTCACAAGACAGATGTGTGGAGGACCAGTGGCACAGAGCTGTAAGATCAGTGTCATAGTGCCAAGGTTTTCCTGGTTTTAGAGGAAATACTCTTCTGTCCTACTAGCAGTAGAGCCCCATTGATGGAAGTTCAGCCCCACCTTATTCTTAGATGCAGTTACTATGCTGTTCTGCCTCTGCTGCAAACTTATTCTAACAGTTACCCCACTGATGCTTGTCTTTACAGTTCACACCAGGGGAAAGACAGAATGTAGACCAGTGATAGAAAGAAAGCTTTGCCTGTATACCAACCTGCATTTATTAGGTCTGCTAAAGGCTTCTTTCACCTTTCTTTGACTCAGTAGAGACAGTGAAGTGAACACAATGGACCTGATCCAGTGAGAGAAATCCCCCTTTCACACAGCCCTCCATTTCACCCCTCCATTAGCCCAGGCATCTCACCGACAGCTATTACCTCGCTCCAATTTGCTAACCACTGATCCCAACAGAGCTATACAAAGTGCACACCAAATACTTTATTCCAGAGAAGCAGGCAGAGTCCAGCCTGCTCCTTCACTCATTTTGTGGCAGTGGTGAAAGAATAAGGCTGCAAAATACCCAGATTAGAGACAGCCTGAAAAGGAAAATAAAAAGACACATGCAGTAATAAACCTTGACAGGTGAAAATGTCCATGGTCGGAGGAAGATGCTGAGATGCCAAATCAATGCCATGCACACCAGACACCAGGGCAAAGAGAGACAGATGCAGGACATGAACTGCAGGGACTTCACAGCAGAGAAGACCTCTGGCTCAATAGCTTTTGATCTATGTACCTTTGCAATGAGACATTCCACCTGGGAGTCAGCTTTATCCAGTGCTGGATTAACTTCTTGTTCCATGGCTTGACCTGTCACCCAGAGTACTACAGACATGGGCACTCAGAAATGCACATTTAGGAAACACATCAGATAGATGTGTTTAACATAAGCATTGTGCAATGCATCACAGTGCTCACTACTTTGTTCCAGCCTGTTTTTTGCAAAATAAAATTGTATGAAGAAACCACACAGACTTTTCCTATGTTGCATCTGGTGGATCCATGACTCTGATTCTGCTTTGGCAACAGTACACAGAGATTCAGGTCTAGTCACACTTTCAGAAGCAGAGAGTACAGAAACCATTTGAGACTGTTGAGCATTTTTTTTTGTAACCGCAGAAGACAGCAGAACTAGGTTTAAACTACAGACATTTTGTTCTCTTTAAACCCATAAACCAGATCTAATCTAGAAAGCAGCAGAGTATAATTTTCATTGATGTAATGATATACATCAGCAACCTGCAAAGCTCTGGTGACCTCCTTGTGATACCTAAAAGACCTAGATTGGATTTAATCTTTACAGAATAAGATTCGACTACATAACACCCCTCAGCTTTCTGAAGATAAATGTTCTGATGAAGAGGGGGTTTTTTTCCACAAAAATCTGTGAGTTGAGAGAGATGCAGAAACAGCTGCCCTCCTGCTTCTATCAATGTGCTCTTTGTATTTTGCCGTCTTGATTCTGGTAGGGCTCCTATTCCCACTACAATAAAATCATGCAATTCACCTGGCTCTTCTCACAGAAACCCAGAAGCAAAGTATTAATTTTCTGAATCAGAATCAACATACTGCACAATAATTTTTCCATGAATTATTTACTTTTAGAAAGGAATATGCTAGCAAACCCTTTGGTCCCTGCATCTCCCTTCCCCCAACCTTCTGCAGCAAATCCCTGCAGTATGACCTATCTAGGTGGGATCAAGCAACTGAGCTGTTCATGGGGTCTGCTAACGTAAGTAACAACATATTACTTTTTAGCAGTGAGATTACAGCCCTGGATGCCATGGAGGAGTCACTAACACTGACCAAACTGGAAGGATTTTTAGTCTTTACAGTGAGGGTTGTGAGACACTGGAAAAGGTTGCCCAGGGAGGTTGTGGCTGCTCAATACCTACAAATGTTCACGGCCAAGTTGAATGGGGCTCTGGGCAACCAGTCTAGTGGGAGGTCCCACTAGGACGGATTGGAACTAGATGATCTTTAAGGTCCCTTCCAACTCAGCCTGTTCTATGATTCTGTGACGTCAGCTATCATGGATATATCTGGGAGTGTCCCACAATATAGGAGTTCTACAGAGTAAGGAAACTTTTGTTGATGTTTCTTTAGAAAGATTTGTAATTTGAGAGCTTCTTACTATTATTTTGGTACTGATCAACTACCACCTGAGATTGGGGAAACGGAATGAATTCCCATCAATACAGAGCTGACAACAGGAAAAAGTAACAAGAGACTACAAAGCTCATGGAAAACACTGACTTACTGCAACCAGATGGCTTTTTTCAGTTTCTGAGGCTAGACAGGGTTCAATGGTTTTCCTCCTACAAGAGAATTTATTTTCATGCAAAGACCCTTCTAACACCAGTTCAAAAGTGAGAGTTTGATTTCAAAACCATTCTCCTAGCGAGTCATCTCTAACACTACACCAATGATTTGGCCACCACACGGAGGGTGTTTAGCAGACGCCTCAACTGCATCATTTATATGTTTACATGTGCAAGTGAGCACAGCTAACCCAAAGCAACGTCTCTATGGTTTAGCCCTCTTTTTTCATTGTCCCTCATAAACATTAAAAACTGCGAACAAGCTTGTAAGAATGGTTTTCAGCAGGAGGAACAGGTGGTGGTAATGTTGGTTAAGTATTCCTGCAGGGGGAAGGCTGGAAGCCTGCTATAAATTACGGGAGCATTTCTACAACTGAGAAACTTGCTTTTCATTGATGAAGCTGAGAGAGCTCTTTGATGACAAAGCCATTGGGGAGCTTCAAATCAGATCACATCACTAAGTTTTCTTTCTCCGTTTGTCTTGGAAAAACATTATAGCGCTATGGAAAAACAAACAAGTGACAATAGCCTAGAAAGAACGCATATACATTTGTAATTCTGCTGCATCACAAATTCAAGCTGAAGATTCCTATACTCTTGACACTTTTTGAGCTCAAATTCCCTGTATATATGGTGGGGCAACCTCACTTAAATAAAAAATATTAATTGTAGGAGGCAAATAATCAGTGGGATCACGACTTCTTCCTAAGCACCAGATATCATAAATCTATGCCCTAAAATGTAGGACTCAATTCAGTGTGAAAAATTGTTCCATCTTTACAGAATCAGACCTTCAGTTTCTAAACGGCACACTCAAAGTCCTTTTTCTAATCTGCAGTATTTCTTCCCTATCCTGCAACTCTTAGAGGACAACTGCCTTATAAGAAATCTTCTCCATGAAAGACCTGAGGTGGACAGAACACCACCTGACATTCCAGTCAGCAAAAGAATGTTTCGTGCTGATGCAGTTTTCTGGGGCAGTACCACCCCGATGCTCCAGTAATCAGTTTTGATAGCAAAATGGAAATCAACTGGAAAGCAGAAATCAGGTTTTCTTTCACCTTTTTTTTTATTTTAACAAACAATGGATGGCTGCAGAGCATGGAACAACTACTTTAGTAGTTCCTTTGGGAATCAATTGTACTTTTGTTTCCAATTACTCTCAATACACTTCACTTCTCAAGATGCAAGACTCAGCCACAGGAAGAGTCCAGACTTAGCTGATTTAAACCCAAAACACATTCTCACCAATACAACTCCCACAGGAAGACCTTAGTGTTACAGAATCACAGAATTATTGAGGCTAGAAAAGACCTTTAAGATCATCAAGTCTAGTCTGTGACCTGACATCACCACAATCACTTAGACCATGGCACTAAGTGTCACATTCAGTCTTTTCTTAAACACTCCCAGGGAGGGGGACTCTACCACCTCACTTTCTGTGAAGAGCAGCTTCCTAACATCCAACCTAACCCTCCCCTGGAACAGCTTCAGGCCCTGCCCTCTTGTCCTATCACTAGTTGCCTGGGAGAAGAGTTCAGCCCTCACCTGTCTACAACTTCCCTGCAGGGAGTTATAGAGGGGGAATAAGGTCACTCCAAGTCTCCTTTTCTTCAGTCTAAACAAACCCAGTTCCCCCAGGCTATCCTCATAACACTTCCCTTCCAATCTCTTCTCCAGCCTCATTGCTCTGTTCTGGACCTGCCTCAGCACCTCAATCTCTTTCTTGAAGTGAGGGGCCCAGAACTGCCCCCAGTACTTGAGATGAAGCCACACCAGTGCCCAGTACAGGGGCAGAATTACTTCCCTAGTCCTGCTGGCCACCCTATAAGCCAGGATGCCATTGGCCTTTTGTGCCACCTGGACACACTGCTGGCTCATGTTACTGACCTTTGTGTTCGGTCTGTCATCTCCTCCTCCAGATCCAGCAAAAGTGCTGCCTGTGCCATCACCTTCTTGCTGCAGGGCAGGGATTTGAGGTGCAGAATGAGCAAACCAAGGCAAAACTTGCTTCCCATCTCCTCCAGCTCTTGAGTTCCCAGCTGCAGGCCCTGAGAGAGGGGCAGAAAGTTTCAGTACTGTGTGTGTTTTACAGGTAGATAGAAAGGGTTAGGTGTGTTTTGTAGAAGATATATTCTTAGTGTTCCTGCCTTCACCCTGAATTTAGGGTTTGTTCACATTTGCTACATGTAGAAATCTCCCCTATAGAAAGCAGCCTGTATTGCATGTGGGGCAGCAGAGGCAAAAGGTCATCACTGTAAGAATGAGACTCAGACCCTAGGAGGATCTGACTCTAAATCCACTTTTGCATCATTAGGGCTCATTTTTAATTTCTCACAGCAAAAGAGTCATCTCTCTAAGCAATGGGGAAAAGAATAGGTCCTATGATTGTAAACACTGGGCAATGGCAGAGATAAAGAAGGAAGCTGGGGGCCAGAGAGAAAAGGGGAAGAGATCTTTAACAAGTTATGAATTGTTTTTTAAGAAAATCAATTGCAAAGTAATTGCAAAATAACAAACACCTCTAAGGAATTTCTTAGTCTATTAAAAGCTGATGTCTCTCTAGCAGAGACAAGCAGGGAGAGAGAAACAACAAACAGGGTTTGGATTATCAACATCATCTTTCAAAGGAGGTTCCAGGCTGTGGATCCACACTTGGAAGAACCCTGATTATGAATAGCCTGTGCTGGTCTTTTCACTAATTAAAAAAGATCTAGCAAAGAAGGAACACACTGAGGGTCTGCAGAGGAGTAAATCAATGTAATCGATGGCAGTTTCATGCAAGCGGTGAGAGGGCAGGAGACAAACAAAGCTCAGATGTACTAAAAAGAAACTAAGAAACTGCAAAATCCTTCATCTTTACCGTATAGTGACCACATCACATGCACTCCTCAGTGCTAACACATCAGGGGTTGAATAATTGTTCCACAATTGCTCCCTCTGCCAATACTAGCCCTGTGCACTTCAGCAGCACAAAACATCTCTGCAGCCAACCTTGTGACAAGAACAGCAGCTCCATTTCTAAGACCGTTTCCTTAGCAACTTTCATGAGTCCACCCTCAGTGCTGGCAGTAGCCTTATGCATAGGGTGAGCTCCATGACTGCATGGTCTGTACTTGACTCTCTACTAGATATTGGTGAGCAGTTATCTTACAGGTAATGAAGTCAGGCATGTTCTGGTAATCTATCACAAGAGGCTGATCTCATGTTGGCATTTTGTTGTTTTCTTTTTCTTGCGTTTCTTTTCCCTTTTTTCCTGCATAAATCTGTTGCATTTTTAAAGTGCTTTGGGATCCTTGTGTCTTCAGCTGTGTGGAGCTGAAGGATTATTTGTGAGCCAAAACCATGCAAGTGGATTGATGAAGAGATTTCTCACATGAATGCCTGCAGCTCTCTTGCAAAGATTTTTTGTATTTTTGTTAGAGGACACAAACCTACTTCATCTCTAGTGGGTCCAGCATACGCAAATATCATCTGGCATTACAAATACCCTATCTCATAACAAATACATTTGCCTACAGTAAAGGTGATGTGTTTCTCTTTCCTTTATGAGAATGTGAATCTTATATCTGCAGTTATGATGATGAACACAAATAACAGAATAACACAGAGCTCACACATGTACTGAATGACTGAAGAACCACATAAGCACAGGATATGACCAGAAGATCATCCAGACAACCTGAGCAACCACAGTTTTGGTGTTATGTAAAGCCTAGGCTTGCTAGAGAATGGACTTCTGCTCTCAGAACAGTCTCTTAAGTATTTTTATCACACTGGGCAAATATCTGGCACCATTTTTTCTCTCTATCCTATTGATATCCACTGCAAGTTTTGCCAAGAAAGATCCAGGTAAAATGAACTATAACTATCATTAATAACAGCAAGAAAACATAGGGAGAGGCTTATGGGAACCAAGGGTCATTAATACAAAACAATGAGAGTGTTTAGCAGCTCTGCATACATTCCAAAATGGTTTATTATTTCACGTTAAAGGACTTAGGTTATTTTATGTGGCAGAGCCACAATCAGCAGGCACTAGTGATGTTTCTGAGCAAAAGTATGTCATTTCCACATCCGAAGAGTTATTTTATCAGGGGCAAAAAAAAAAATACAAAGAACATCTTGTGGCTTTCCCTGGGGTGTATCTTAGGGTCTTGCTTCCAAGATCAAGGCAACACACTAAATGCCTATCAATCCAGGAGATGCGAATAGTGACTGTGCTAAAGCTCAGCCTGTGGCTTTATGATTCCCTGGAGCTTTATTCAGGATATGAAGAGACCTTAAGGAACTATGAGCAGAGAAATAATAATAATAAAACTATATAATATACCTCAGATGCCTCAGACAGTAATTGCTCATGCACTGAAGTTAGCTACTGTATGATAGACCCATACTGCTTTGATACCAGACAGCTCAGGAGTAACAGCTGGAAACCTCAGCTAGAGGATTACTTCTTAACATACTTTATTCACATCAAACACAGACTTTTTTTTCAACTCAAATAATTCTCTCCCTCTCATACCTCCCTCCCCAGCTCTCAGCAGAGGGTGGAGCTGGAGGTGCATGGCAGGGCTACCATTAAACTGAAGCTGTTGACAGGAGTGACGTATCAAACTAATGTTATTGATGACATCTGCCAGTAGTGCCAGGAGGTAGTGTAGTACTTAATAATCGGTCCCACTTGCACTGCTGAAAGGGAAACCTGGTCTCCAAGAATTTCTCTTGTAGCTGTGCAGCCCACACAGTCATAATAATCTTGAGATTGTACTTACAACTCAGAGTTCTGAAAATATTCTACAAGAAATGCAAGTAAGAACACCAGGAACGATGCATCTTGGCTTGGTTAAGAAGCTGGTAGGAGCACAACTCCATGATCGTGAAGCTGTCTTGCATTTGCATGTAGTGACAGTTCATAGTCCATTTGCCACAGCTATACTAGAGGAAGCTGCTTTACCTGACAGCACCTCCCCTTCAGTGTCCTGCCTGTCTAGATTCGCACTGACCTCAGACCTTTCTCTAGCACAATGTGAGCAGTGGAGCATGGTGCAAAGCCTTCTAAGCGAGAAGAATCTAAGCAAATTCTGAATTTGCAGAAAGCAAATCTCTACACTAAAAAGCTGAAGACAAGCTCATCGGTTCTAAATAGTCCAGCCTTAGAAACAGGCTAATGAAACCATCCTACTTTGCTGATCAGCTCACATCTCCTCACAGTTTCTGCTCTTTGTTACATCAAAGTACCAGTCTGGACCAGCACTGGCTTGATACGCTGCACCACACAATTGGTCCCAAGGGCCCTGTCATGCTATCTTTTACAGGCATCATGTTAATGGGTTAAATGCTTCCTGGCTATTATAGAGAATAACAGAGCTGAACAACTTCTCCTAATCTCTTTTCACATTTTCATCATGTGACAACCAGCACAGCAGTAGGTGATGCCTAAGTAACAGACCAAGATTTGGATATATTTATTTGTTGATTTAGTTTAACCAACTAATTTCTTGCCATTTGTTGCTAACGTTAACTGGACAGTAGGATGCTTGTCTGCATCTCTCAATTGACACCTTTGCTGTAACAGGAAACTGGGGAGCAGAGAAAAAAAAAAGCTATTCTTTGACTTATCATTGGCCACATCATTGCCAATAAAATAAAATCAATCAAATCATACTGGAAATACAGTTCATTCATACTCAGCACTGATGCTTCAAATAAATATCCACAACTCAATGTTTCCAATATCTCTCAACTTGCCCTTAAAATACCTTACAGGCTACATAAGAGTGTAATGGAAAAAACTTTGCTATTCATTAGTCATGTGCTTTAAATACTCCTGTAGCCAAAGGCAGCAATAGTTTCATAACTGATATTGTTGCAGGTGGAAGGACTCCAGAAGTTAAATTAGAAATTTCTCTACAAGGGTAACTAGAGCTACAGTAAAATTCGAGTTGGAAGATACTAATAAACACAAGAAGACAGAAGATTTCAGAGGGACCTGTTGTTTCCTAAAAGGGATCTCTGGCATGCATCACAGCTATTTCTATGGCTTTTCCTACTTTTGGTCACTGTTCAAACCTTGGGGCAAGAGCTTATCCCTGCAAACTCACTTCTAGTCAATACATACACACACACTTACAGCGTATTCTCTGCACCTCACTGGCTTTACACATGCACAATGGTTATGCCCTAAGGCTGGGTATAAATAAATTGACAGTCTGGTTTCTCACTAATTCCATCAGTGAGCTCTCCCTTAGAATACTAATAGAAACCATTTGGAGGCTCATAAAGCAGGTAGCTGAGTGAAGCACTTGGTGCCTGGCATCTGCAGCCTTAATTTTAGCTTGGACCAGCCCTGGAGGTTACTGTCCTTTCAACCTCTCTGAATGAAAGTATGAAGACACATGCTGGGAAGCTGGCTATTTAGACAACTAGGACAGTAGGGAATAAACCAAGTTTTCTCATGCCCCAGAGATACCTAAGCAGCAGGTATGACATGCAAAACAGATGGAGTGGAAGCAGTGATGATTAGAATTTGGGCCAAAAGGTTTCAAGAGGATTAAGCAAGCAGAAAAGGCTGAAGATGCAAGAAAAAAAAAAAAGAGCTAGCAGGAATCTCTAGAAAGAGAGATGAGAGGGGCTGGAGTTAGAGGCCGAAGATAAAAGGATGGGAGAGATAAAAGGATGAGAAAGAAGAAAGGGTTGAGGTCAGTGGATGCTGATAGAGAGGAATGATAACAAGAGAACTAATGGAAATGTCTACCCTCTTCCTCACCCTTGGAGAGGTGTGCTGTGCTCTGAACATCTGTCCTCATTACAGCTGGTACTTTGGCCAAAGAAACAAGTCTTTGCTTACTTTGAATCCCCCCAAAAAACTTTTGCTGAACTCAGCTGTTGTCTTGGCTGAGCAAACTTCTTGGGTACAGGAGCAAAGAAGTGGTTATTGTTTTCATCATTCAAATGGACATTTTCCCTGGTTAAAGTATGTTATCAGCAACACTGTTCAAGGAATGGAGTGCATGGGAAAGTGAAATACTTTCTCGCCCTGATCTGCTGAAGAAAATGTCCTGAACAACCACCTCAGAGGAGAACTCAGGATTTAACAAAGACCAACTGGATGACTAAGTTCTCCATCAAAGCAATTATTTAGATTAGCGATTCTTCAAGTCTCCTGTGGGTAAGGGTTTCCTCATTCCACTGTGCTAACCAGACAGTTGTCTGATATTTCCATCCCCAAAACTTTCCTTCACAGTATTTCCACAGATCCCTGTCCTTTCCCTCACCCTCTCTCCATCTCCAATCTCTCGACCTCTGCTCCTCCCCCTCAGTGTCCTTTCTCTCTTCCTTAATCAGCCCTCATAAGTGACTCCACCATCAGTATATGCAAGTTCATCATGTGTTGGGAGAGCTAAAGAAATTATAATAGTGTTCCATTTGCCAATCTCAGCCAACTGCTTTGCTTGGCCACTCTATCCCATATGCTGCTACCTTGTGGTTTATGTCAACACACTGCAGACTATCCATGGTGGAGAAGAGACGGCTTTAATTCCCCTCTCCAAAGACTGCAAAAATACAGAGAGGTGCTAGTTGGGCAGGGAGTTTTTCTATGTCCATTGGATGCAGTTATAGCTATTCTAGAACTGCTAGTTCAGCATTGATATATGAGACTGGGGGTCACAGAGAGTACCAGAAGGGCAAGCATTGCTTCTTAAATAGCACAGGAACAGACTTTTTTTTTCATGCGAGCCATAATTGTGAAGTGTGATCATGTCAGGAACAAAAGATGAACAAAAAGAGATCTAGAAATGAGGCTATTTTCCCCCTGCACATATAAACCATATAGGAAGATGGTACACTTTGCAGACCTCTTGTTTTTCAATAAAGTTGAGTAGTGCATTGGTTTTCTATGTCAGTCATTACCATGTGACACATGTAGGGACTATTTTTAGGCTCTGGATGGATCTGGACTAGCATCAACAGATTGTCCCTCTCTGCAGACATTGAACAATCTTTCACCTCATCCCACAGTGTCTTCTCAAACAGAACTGAAGAGGGTGAGTGAATGATATGCCAGGTCAGAAAGAGGAATTTGGAAGAATCTGTGTTGTTTCAGTGATGGAGTCAACAGTGTCTCAGGTTTTGATTTAAGAACTGCAGACAGTTCTGAGGAGGAGAAGCTTCCAGCACTATCCAGTGAAGAAGAGTCTCTTAGAAATGACAGTCCAAAGGGCAGGATTTTGATAATTGAGCTAACAAAAACCATAGGCAGTGCAACAAAAACCCCCTATGCTAGTTCCTAGAAGAAAACAAATGCTGCTTCAGGATACTTAAACCTCCTACTTGGCAGACATGTACCAAAGCCAAGAAACTGTTCAAAGCCACATATGGATTCTGGGACAGGACGAGGAGAGAAAACAATTGTCACTAAAGCAAGATACTCAAGTGTTTTATTCAAGAAAGCACATTTGTTCCTACAGACCCAATACCTGCAACAGCTTAAATGATACCACCCCACATGAGGGTGCCTTGAAAATTCATCAGTAGCCTATCTGTGACTTTCACACACATACTTTTTCCTCCTATCCAATGCTGTGGAACCTGGAACAAGTCACAGACAGGTTATAGCCTGAGGTATCTGAAGATTAAATGTGAGTTGAGACTCTATGTCTCACTATGTCTCATAATCTGTGTCAAATGAATTAGCTCTTAAAAGCAGCCTGCGAAGGAAGAAGTTGAAATTTTGCAAGTCCTAAATTGGCAGCCTAATCTTTGCAACACCTTTCCTCCCTCTCTATTTCCATTGAATTTTTGCTTTTATAAATATCTTAAGTGTACAGAAAAATGACCAGACTCTTGGCCCACCCAAGCTTTATTTTCAGCTATGAATTTACCCAGTTTGGCCATATTTCACCAGGGGTGTCAAGTAATTTTCTAATCCTGGCTGCTGGTCACCACATGCCCTGGAACAAAAGGATTGATGATACTTATAATTTTATTCTGGCTAATATAAATGCAGATGCTATTCATAAAGTGTCTAAATCGCTTTAAAAATTCTTAATAAGGCATTTGTCTTCATAATGCCATCCATTATGGGGATCCCCAGATTAATTAAGTAGAACATAAAGAATCAATTGTTGCATCTTAATTTCATGAAATGGCCGTGTATCCTTGCATTATGTTACACACCACCTTGTTATTTTCCTGTGCGGCTTTAAAGTATTTAAATTAACAACAGTGGGAATTTCCAAAGTAGTTGTATCTTAAAATCCAATGAGCTATAAATTGCAATGGAGAACATCATGCAGTCTTTTTCCCTCAGCCTGATAAAACATACGCTATTCTTCACATTATGGAGATGAGGAAAATACGTCAGGACTGAAATAGCACAGCAAGACTAGCCAGTTTTTATTCCCCATCCAACATAAGACCATTGTAACTCCCACTTTTGCACCAATACAGGGACAGAGGCACAAGAGTCAAATTAGTGAGAAGCCAAATAGCACAATCCAAGTATTGCCCCTGTTGATCCTGCCTTATAACACCCTGTCCCACATTATCTCCATCACCCTGCTCCCACAGTGGTCCATCATGGAGACCAGCAGACTGATGATACTGTGTCTTGGCACAAGAGCAGTGTTATGCAGGGGAGCATCCCAGAGCGGTTAACACTGCTGCCAAACATCCACACCACTGCAAAGCCTCTCCCCAGCACCATGCTCAGTGTCACTTCTGCACACTGCTGTGCTCTCTGCACCATAATGCTTTATTCCTTCCCTTTATAACTCAACAGCTCCAGGATCCCTAATGCTTTCCCTGTATTGACTCTGCCTTCCAGGTCACTAAACACCTCCATGTGCTCCCTCTAGCCTCTCTTTATCACTGCATTCTCTTCTGAAAGAAATGACCCATAACGAACACAGTGCTCTGCAGGAGGTAGTGCCATTCACATCTGCAGGGATATTACAGCATCTCTGAGCCTACCTCTTTCTTCACACATGCAGGCATCTTACGCACTTCCTTCTTTATTGCTGCTGGTGCACATGGCACAGACATCTTTATCAAGCTGTCTTTGTAATAGCTACTTATGCTTTCCTGAATGGTTAGAGCTAATTCAGAGCCCAACCATGTGTCTGAAAGCTTTAAACTGCTCCTTCAAACATGCTTTACCCTGCCACTGCCTATGTTTCATCTTCCATTCTAATACCCACAGTCTTTCAGTCCCCCTTCCTACTGTGTAATTTGTATCAACTGCAAACAGTAAATCTTATTATCTTACTGTTTCACTTTTCTTCCAGTCATTAAAATTATATTGGCCAGCACCAATTCACACAGTGGTAGCTGAAGTCAAGCTACTATTCATTTCTTTCCATCTCAAGGATCCCTTATGTGTTCTAAGTATTTTTTCCAGGCTTTTAACTAGGTTTTGACTACACAAACAGTCCTTTTGTGTCTCGCTCCATAACTCCCCTAAATTCTCAATGCCTTTTTATGCAGGAAGCTCTCTTTTTATCAGTTCTGACTCATCTAAGATGCCCAGCAATGCAATCTGCGTGAAAATTAGTCTCAGTTCACTCATGAAAGCTGTGGGTGAAGCTTTATATACCACTTACTTTATATACCATTTACATACCTCTTCTCCAGTCTGCATGTCTCTTTCCAAAGAAACCCACCATATTCTCATGGTAATACTAACACACATCGTGTTTCTTTATCCCTGTGTACCAGTACTTGTGGTTCTCTGATCCCATAGAATAAGTTCTTAAACATGAGGAATAACAATTAGCACCTTGTTAAACATAGTTTAAACAGTTTGCTATCTAGTCAGCTGGCTATACCTAATGATTTCTTTTTAGTAGTTCAAGCCCTCTGTTCCTGAGTCTCCTTGTAACTCCTACAAGGAACAAAACCTGGGCTTCAGCTGAATTTGTGAGTTATAACCTCAGCCAAATATACAATGACACAGCAGACAATTTGCAGGAATTGTGTCCATGTTTACCAGCCAGCACAATCCCGGAGCATCCTGCTCTGTTCCTGTCCTGGCTGCCTACCAACTCTACCCATGTACTTGTGGCTCCAGGGCAGCACAAATAGTTCCAGAATGCATCCAAATCTCAGCCTACACAATCTCTTATTATACTGGTCCTGAGGATCCCATATTTTCTTCCAGAGCCTTTTGTTCATGCCTTGAAGTGTACTTCTTGTTTTCTACATCTAACCCCACAAAAACACTCATTTCCTCAGAGATCTTCTGCCAATGGCCTCAGAGCAGAGCTTCCACCTGGTGGTAATTTTCATGGCCAGACCACATCACATGCCACATGCCAACTTTCATGCTGGAATAATGATCACAGTATCACAGTAATGATGAGGCTGGAAAAGACCTTAAAAATCATCCAGTCCAACCTAAGTCCAAATAAACCAACTAAACCTAACATCTGACATCTAGATCACGTCACTCAGCACTTCATCCAGACTAACCTTNACCTTTTAGGTAGTTACAGACAGCAATAAGGTCACCCCTGAGCCTCCTCTTTTCCAGGCTAAACAGACCCAGCTCCATCAACCTCTCCTCATAGGGCTGACCTTCCAGGCCCTTTACCATTCTAGTTGCTCTTCTCTGGACTCATTCCAGCACCTTGACATCCTTCCTAAACTGAGGGGCCCAGAATTGAACACAATACTCCAGGTGCGGTCTGAACAGTGCCAAATACAAGGAGAGGATAACCTCCCTCTCCCTGCTGGCCTCATCATAATTGATGCAGGCCAGGATGCCATTAGCCCTCTTGGCTGCCTGGGCACATTGCTGACTCATGCTAACTTTGCTATCCACTAGTATCCCCCAAGGCTCTTTCTACCCGAGTACTCTCTTAAGAACTCCGTTCCCAGCCTATAGTTCTGCCTGGGGTTGTTACAACCAAAATTCACAACCCGACACTTAGACTTGTTAAGACTCATCCTATTGGAGTCTGCCCATCTCTCCAGTCTGTCCAAGTCCCTCTGCAGGGCCCTGTATTCAGAAGAGATTATCTTGAGATTCTGTGTGCATTGGTCTCCTTTAATACTTACTTTAAATAGGTTCTCACACACAAGATTCACAGATGACAGGATTCACAGGACTGTCTACAGCTCTGCACCTTTCTCTCCCATTTCAACTTCCATTACTCAACCTTTCATGCATTGTGTGTGCATCCCCTTACGCTGATACAATTCAAGAGTGACCTCAGACATTTTTCCTGTATTATAAATGAGTCTCCCTAGGCTAATTTATTTTTTTCTTATCACAGACTCTCTTTGGTCATCTTCAGCAAACCCTTCAAGGCTGGCCTGCCTACCTATCGCCCCTTACAACTCTCAAGGTCAGCAACAGGAAGCAACTACGATTCCACAATTTGTTATGTTAGCAGTTACAAAACAACAGAATCATTGATTTTTCAGCTCAGATCAGAAAAGAGAGAGACACTGCATAGGAGAAGGCTCCCCCCCCCCCCCCCCCCTCCTTTGAGGCTGAGGGACAGGAGTACAAGCAAGGAGCTTGTTGGCTGTTTCTTACAGGTGTCAGCATAATCACTCTGACACAGGACCCATCTTACTGCTTGTCACATTTAACAGAATAATGGACAATTACTGTGAAAATGTGGGTGTTTCTTTTTCCCTTTCTTTCTCTTGAATACTCTGTACCAGACACATACAGAATGGCTGATAACACTTAGGGCAGTTCAGGAAAAAGTACTGCAGGACCCTCTTGATGTCTGCTCTGATTTAATACTTGATGCTTGCCCATGAAGAACTGTCTGGCAACATCCAGGTGATTTTAGACATACAGATCTATTTATTGAGGAGTAACAGTCAGACCTGGAACTTGGATGTAGAATTTTGCAAACTACCTCTAAGACTTTTCCCCTGTATAATACCACTAGCACAGGCTCAGTTTAACATCTCCACTTACTGTACTTTTGGAGAGAGAGAGAAAAAGAAACCAGGTCTTTGAAGACTACAAGGAACAGACTGAAGAAAGAAAGGCAAGATCAGAGAGACAGAGCTAGGGTGAGGGGGAGGAAGCTAGCTCCAGCAAGTGGGATAACTGATGTGAGTCACACAAAAGGAGTTTATGTTTCACATTGTTCTGCCATGGATATTTCCATGGTGGCTTTTCCAGAGATGGAGAACAGAAGGCAAAAGTATAGCAGCTGGTAAATATTCCACCCCAACAGCGACAGGTGAGAAGCATACAGGCCTTGTAAAAACAAACTACAAGTCTCTCAGTCTCTGAAAACCTACTGACCTGTCAAGCAGATGAACCTTTATTCAGCAGAGAAGATGCTGACTCCAGATTACAGGCTTTCAGGGTTTCTCATCCAGCAGCTGTACCACCTGAGAAAATTTGCATAAGAGCAAGCTGCTTCTTCCTTAGGAGTAGGTTTCAACCTGCGTTTATAATTTCTACTGAAAATGATAATCCTCTGCCTGTGACATTGCAATCATTTCTACTACAATCAAGTTTTCTGTCCAAAAGGAGGATTAGTGCCTCGGTTTGTAGAAGTATACAGACTTTCAGAGGAACAAAGCAGTCAATTTCCAAGCAAATGACCTTGGAAATAGAGAAGAGCAAAAGAAGACAAAGATACAAAAACAACACTCCATATGATCAGATCTGCCACTTCCAAGAGACATCTGACATCCTTTAAGTCCATAAAATCTGATGTTTCCTGCAGCTGTTTGTGCAATCGAGTTGGAAAAAGTGGCAAGAGACACTGCTTTGCTGTGCCGCTCCGACAGCCACTCAGATTTTTCCTTTGAAAAGCTATTAATGTTTTAAAACTAAACTTCAGAGACATGTACAGAAAGCCCACTGCAGCACACAACTCCATCCTTCTAGCAGTATCCTGTGCAGAAGAGCATCACGGCTCATGGTGCCGAATGTCAAACAACTGGCTTCAACCAGTGCCTCTGGCAGCTGCTCTGAAAGCCAAAGAGCAAACAGTTAAAACAACAGAAAAACCAACCCTTTGTTTTGCTGCCTTTTTTTTGTGTTTCAGGAAGATCATTTAGCATGACTCTCCACAGAACAATTTGCATGGGATTACCCGCAGTGCTCTGCCTTATGGTAATACACTTCCACCACCGCTGATGCATATGAGACTGAGAGTGTTAAAAATCTGTCTAAGGAAAAATAAATGATATGGGGGAAAGATGATGTAGGACAGGACAGTAAGCATCCTGCACTTCTATAATCTGCCAAAATCCAATCTAAAATTGGCCTGGGAAAGAGAACAAGAGTATTGTGCTCTCAGAACAGCTTTAGGGAATGCTCCCAACTCAAGCAGAAAACAATACCTGATTGAGACGCGGATGCAATCACAAAGGAATGGAAAGTACAACAAACCAGAACTAAGAGTTGAAGAGGAGACAAGGAGAGATTTTCTTAATTTCTTTGATTTCCCACTAGGTAGCAACCTGGAGGGAACATTCCTTCTTGCTCATTCAGGGATGGTTTGGTTCATTGAGCTTCATCACACACATTCACTCACCTTCTGGTCCTCTCCAAGTCCTGCTGCATCTAATGATGCTGGTAGCAATTCTTAATAGATCCTGGATGGTCTCTGTGTTCATAATCAGCCATCCCAAAGCACTAAGCCCTATGGCAATATCCATCACAGAATCCCAACTACAGGCACCTCCTTCCAGCAGTCATGAATAGTTACTCAGCCCATCAGCAAGCTTCAACTAAGGGAACAAAGACTGCCTAGTATTTTCTATTATTAGTCTTGCGCTCCCCCATGAGAAATACCCACAGAAAAATAGTATCAAGTGTAACTTTTCCCTTCAGCCAATTCCACACACTCTTTTATCAGTAATTCAAGTAATCAGATATTGCTCCTCAAATCCCTGATTTGGTATCCAGTGATTTAACTGGCCAGGGAACTTTTCCGCACAGAAAAGGAAGAAGAAAAGCAAGGGCAAAGGATGCCAGGGGAGAGAAGTAAGGCACAAGACTGGTTGAGGGGAGGGTACAGAATGAGAAGCAGTATTTACCATCTAGGTATTTTCATTATTCCTCTCCAAACTAAGTCAAAACTGAACAAGGGATGAGACCAAATTATATTTGCTGAAGAGGAGTTATAGAGATTAGTGTATTAATTAATCAAGACAACAATGTCAGCAAGGGCTTGACCTTTATTCCTGCCCCAGTAACAGCTTTGTCCCTGGTGATTTTTGTCTTGCATGCTAAAGCCATTTAGATACATCCCTCAATTAATCGCAGGATACCCCTGGGAAATAGGAGCGCAGCACTGAAAGCTGCAAGCAGGGATGCTGAATCAGAGAAGGAAGAACTTAGTCAAAGGCACCTCATCAAGGGCATTGGCAGAGTTAGGGAGAAAACTTACAATTCTCTTTACCTCTCACACTCTACTTCTCACCATTAGGAACAAATCCGAATATATTAATCTGGAATGCTGCCACAACAACAACAAAAAATAATCAGAGAGTAACACGAAACAAAGATTAAATTTAAAAAAACAAACCAACCCTCATACTGAAACCAAAGAGTCAGTTTTAAAATGAACTTGGCTCTTTTTTGTAATAAAACAACAGTAATACATGAAGGTCAAAATTACAGTTGCTGAAAGCAGGACAGCAATCAGATCTTCATTTACCCTCTGCTGCTCTTACCTTTCTCCTCAGACTAAGCCTTTGCCACAGATAGATCAGCTGCCTATTTCTATTCTCTGAGGAGCCTAGAACTCTTTATCTCATGTCTGTCCTAGAACAGGTTCACTCTCAGCTTCCTGAGTACCAGCTTGAGGCCCAGCAATCCTCTGAGCGTCAGTGTCACTCTAACATCAGTCCGCAGGTGCAACTGGATGGCAGAATACAAAGTATGTAGGGATCTGTTGCTCTCCCCACACAGCAGGGACAGAGAGCATTGGACAGGTCAGGAACACAACACGATGTTGGGCTATAGAAGGGCTAAAAAGCTGCATGAATTCAGGAGAAGAGGCATCATTCTTGGTGATGCTCCAGGATGGCAGAAAACTTGATTTTGTTTTTTATTTCCCAAGCAAAAGTAACAGACATATCTGTCTGTCAACATTGCCTACAGGTCCCATCAGTCTGGACAGTGACCCATGGACTGACTTCACTGCTTCAACTTATATCTGCCTTGTCACTACGGAGACACCAGGTGATTTCTAGGCTGACCCTGGTCAACATCACCAGACATGATCCTGATGCACTGGCTTGTGTTCTTGGCTTGACCTTGGACCTGCTTCATCATCATGGAGTTGTCTGTTGACCTGATCTCTTAGTTGAACCAGACTATCATCCTTCACAGGCCTGGCCTACTCACCTTGTACAGCAACAGTGGGACAGGACCTTGGCTGGCAAGGAGAAATATCTGGTATTAGTTCGATTTCTCACATTTCTGTCACTGGCTGTCCTGAGTTCAGGCTTAAACCACAACACTGGATTTAATTCTCTTGTCAGTACAGGCACTCCACATTAACAATCTCAGCCCCAGATAAATAACAGTGTAGAAGTAGCTTGGACAAGAGAAATTGGTCCCATCTGTCAACCTGTCTATCAATAGCTGAGCTGAGTTTCCCTGTCCCTTCAACTCTACAGTCCTTCACATTCAACCCCAATGCTGGGGGAATGTCAGTCAAGAAGGGCTGTAGTATTGATGGAGGCCAGGCTAGCATGTACTCAGCTTTATCCCATGCTCCTTCAATACAGAAATTACAACATCCTAACCTACAGCTCAATCAAGACCACCTTCACTGCTTTATGTCATACTCACTTGTCTGGCATCTTTCTGTCCATATGTAGCTAACACAGATCACCTCTCAGCCATCATATTTGAATGTGGTCAGAAAGCTCTTCAGCAGAAATAAACCTTTCCACGTTATGTGTTAAAATTAATCTCCATAAGAGCCAACGGGTCTATCTCATGTTAGACTTCAGCAATAAAAATAGATTCCTTTTCCTCTTCCCTAGCTATTGTTGGCAAACATTAGTTCTAGTGAGAGAAGATATTTCTGGACTTTTATTGGCAAGTCTTATGTTCAAAGATTGAAGAAAGGAACTGGATGTCAGTAGAAAAGAATGTTAGACATGACTTTTGAGAAATGCCAGTTTCTGACAGGACCTTGTGCACATTTCACTAAAAAAAAATAAATAACCCAGCTAAAACAGCAAAACAAAACACCACCAAAGGCTGTGTTAACTGCTACTAGTAGAGGTCACATATGTAAGGATCAGTAAGAGAAAAGGTACCTAAGGAAAGTTGTCTGTCTCAGACTGACAAACAGTTGCATGGTCACTGCCATAAATGCCCTCTTAGTCAGTGTGTTTGTGTCTTTTCTGTTGCAGAGAAAAATCCCCTGTTTCTTAGTACAAAGTATCTGTTGAACAAGATTCAGGTAGAGTTTCTAGCAAGTTTTATACATTACATGCAATGACAGTTGTATGCAAATTCACACCTGCACAATGACACATTTCTAAGGCACCAGGTACCATAACAAACAGAACCCCTTTAGAAGTACACAACTAAAATAATACGTTTCTCAGGCACACCAGTGCACATTTTTACACTTGAAGATCTGGGTGAACATGTTTCAGACTAGTTCCCATGCTCACAAGCATGTACCAACATTCAGCTGTCATTTTCCACCACAGTGCTAAGTTTGCACTGACAAATATGCACTGTGTAAAAACACCCCACCAAAAAGTTCAAGCAGGTAGCTAAATGAAAACGCACTGAGATTCAGATCTCTCTTTCTTGTAAGTTGTGCACATAGTCTTCATGCATTTATTAGCACAATGCTGATAATTTCTAGTAATTAGTGTTATAATAGAAGAACACAAGAATAGAGATCTTGATCTTTTCTAAGTGAATTAATTACACCCAGTAATACCTGTTACCCCCAACACATACAAAGGGATAGCACAGAAGTATTGTTCTATTTCCCAACCATTTGCTTCAGTGTAAACAGTATTTATTCTCAAAGACTTAAGAAACAACACAATGACTACATAGAAATATAAAAATTAAGCCCTGTAACACAGACCCAAGCTGAGCAGTATTATTACTCAGAATCTTCTAGACACCCAAAGAAAGTAAAAAAGACTGGCAAATGATTTGGGAAAAATATTCCCTGTTCTTTTTAACCCTGTCCGTATACACAGTACACTATCAGCAAAGCAAAGTATCATGCAGGCTGTCGTCGTGCACAAGTATAAATCTGTGCTGTGCTTTCTGTGACTCAGTGCCACTAACCTTGCCCTAGTTCCTGCTTCTCCACTATTCCAGTTTCAAACTGGAAAATATGCAAGATCCCCATCTTCAGCAGGCCCAGCTCTACCACTTACAAATTACTCTTTGCATAACCACTCCAAACCCCCTTAGACTGGTGTCAGTATCAAGGCAAGGAATGCAAATACAAATATTCAGCTACTAAAAGCATTCAAATCCACTTGTGATTGAATACCTCCTCCCCTTTTGTTCTTTCTGACTGCAGTCTCTCTTCTTCAACAGAAACCTGCTAAGGATTATTGTGCAATCAATAAAGACAAAGTCTTAATTCAGTTCCTACAGGTTCTCTTACTGTGTGCGTAAGAGCTGTATATCTACTCACAGGAGCAAATCATGCAGTCACAGACAAAGTGTAATCTTGCAAAGGCAGGTGTCATGAGCTAAATGTGGAGTTATCATCTGCATGTACATGATTTTCCCTTCAAATTGAAAGAAAATTCATTGCAATCTTAAAGATTAAGTTCTTTCTGTATAATATACAATTCTGTACTGTTGTACACAAAAGTGCTGAGTGTCATAGATGACAGAGATCTTAAGCATCTTGGGGTTTTCTTTCTATCTTTCCCCCTTTTCTTTTAAATTCAAGCACATGTGCATAAACTGGATGTATTTTGGGGTTGTGTCAGGCCTCTGTGGTATTGACACAGAAATATTACGGGTAAAACACTTCTGGTGGTCTTGGAAGTTTTCTAGCAATCTCAAAGAAAAAGCTTTCAATTACTGGTTCTGTCTTTTAGGAAGCTCTTTAAGATTTAGATTCTGGATGAGGAGTTATGAGATCTCACATTTAATTCCATTTATCATAGCCATACACTTTCAAATGAAATCAGTGAACTGACTGGAACAGGCAGGATACTTAATGAAGCCTTTTGGGGATTGAAATGTCTGTTATTCAAAGTTCATGTACAAAGCTTCTCTTCAAAATTTTACCCTCCTTTATTTTAACCAGTCAGGGTCTCCAGCAATGCCAGCCTGACCTTAAATGCCATCTGGACTACACTTATATATTCTGAACAGGCCTACAGGAGCCTCATTCTTCTCATTCTTGAGATGTATGAACAGATTATAAGCCAAATCTCTACCACAATGAATTTGATCTCTCTTTAGGCTCTCCTTCTTTTAAGAACCCTTTTTTTACACAAATTCATAAACCTATGTACGTTCCATCTCTTCCAGAGCATGTCACAAAAGATCATTCCAAAGACACATTGAAAATACTGATAAGATTTCTCCTCCTTTCTAGCAATGATTTAATAGAGATATCATTCATACTACACCAGTCACTAAACATTAGCTGAATACCCTGATACCAAGTATTTGCCCTTGGAATTGGTACCAAGGGCATAAATAAAAAGTCACCATTTGCACATCTATGGGGTACCGAGCATCTCTAAATTAACAAGTTGAGCTACTTAAATAGATCTGACTCTACATCTCCAGTTGTAATGATCCCTCTTTGTCCAGTCCTCCTCCACATAAAATTAATCTATATCATTTTCATTCCCAAAGTGCTTATGCTGAGAAAGACATTTCTGAAGAGCTGCAGAAGACTCTAAAGAAAGAGTTGAGGACTATGTGGTGCATTCCTTTCAACTTCTTCAATAATCATCAGTTGAATAGGAAGGAGAGTCCTCCTCCACATAAAATTAATCTATCCCTTGCTCTACAATGCAGCAGGTAGCATCAGCTTCAAGAAACAGTTCTGATAGGTGTTGCCTGAGCTGTTGTGCTTTCCACCATGCTTGGCATTGGTCACATCAATAAGGTGGCATTTAACTGGACTACCCAGTGTGAGGATGCTGCCCTACCCTTCTGGTCCAGTCTCAGCAGGAAGAGGGGATAGGACAGGACCTCAGAAAGCATCCATCTCCTCTGTTGTCCTGTTGGTTTCTATATGCAAGGAATACAGCACAAATAGCAGTGCTGAGAGTGTGCTGTCCTTCAAGAGGCTTCACCACAATCCTATGTTCCACACCTTCACACTGACTAGTTACAGCTGTAAAGGGACTGAAAGACAAATCTCTCCCCAGCTTTTTTTTTTCACTGAAGATTCACCAAAGAAGTGTGAATTTTGTGTTGTGAGCAGAGCAATCAGAAGATAATGAAATACGAACCCCTTCACTGCTGCATGCATTTTCTTTTCAGTCATCTTTTAGAAATGAGCTCCCTTTCCCCTTCACAGGCTACTTCAGACTCCCACACGTGCTGTGCAAGAAAGATTCAGCAGGGAGGCTGAGGGTGATGCATCTCTGCCTTCTCTCTGCCTGACCAGCGCATAACAGCCCAATACTGCACAGCCTATAGTCAGCTTACATGGACCAGCCCAATACAAACCCACAAGTAGCCCCCTGTGCTACTACACTTATACACAAGATACATCTGTTTCAAGCAATACTGAAGCCAATTACATATGTTTCCTGTTCTGCCTGGGAGCAGTGACAAGCATACATTCATGCCTATGCACAGCTGATGTGCAAACATTTCATCCCATTATAAGCACACAAGCCACGGCTAGCTACAGCATACACAAATCCACAGGAGAACCATAGTAACATGAGTGTGTGTGTGCATCCCATAACACATCGTTACAAACTCACATGCTGGCATCTGTGCCCAAACTCACACCTTTTCTAACCCCACCTCTAGGAATTCAAGTCTGAGAATCAATAACCACTTAAAGGCCCTCAATCCAAAATATACAATTCTGTTCTCCCCTGTTTATGGTGACAGACAAGCAGACTAAAGATACAGGACATCAGTATGCAGAGGAAGAGAGGTAGGCACTATGTCAGCATAAGAAACAGACAGATGCTGCTGAATCCAGCAGAGGCTGTTCTTGCCTCCTACAGCTGAGCAGAGCTGCCACTGTCCCAGAAAGCTTCTGCTTTATTCCCAGGACATCAGTACAACCAGACAGAACAGGGTGCTAACCATAGGCCATTTTCCTGAAATAATGTAACTGTACATAGGAAGATTCAGAAGAAATCCAATTCTTACGTGTTTCCAAAGCCTAAGTAGTGATCTTGTCCATGTGAAGATGTGCTATGTGATTAGTATCACAACAAAACAACCTGCTATCATATCCTGCAGAGGAGACAGCATGAAGCAAGCCACCTTTAAAATTGTCAGTGTGCTTTGCTGACATTTTAAAGCAAATGAGCATGCAAATGCAATGCTTCTCAGAGCAGCCAATACCTGCGCTGGTGGATTTCAGCCAGCAGTGCAGCATCAAGAAAACCAAAAGGCTGTCAGTATTCCCAACGTGTGACATGAACTCTAATCATGTACCTTTGTCACAGCACACAACTTCACTTGCGCAATCAGTATCCAAAGACCTCAGAGCTGCTCAGCCTCAGCCCAGAGCAGCATCTCACCCTCACAGCCCTGAGTTTCTCACTGTATCTACATTCAGAGATCTCACTCCTGCGTTCCGAAAAAACCCTATTATGCCAGGCCTGAACCTCTCCTGGGCAAAGACCAGCATTAATATAAATATAATTATGGTTGTTCAATAAATGTATGATGTCTGCCAATTTATCTCGTTAAATTAACCACAGGAGTGAATTTTGCATTAGTCGTGACAAGGCCCATTTTCAAAGCTGACATTTAATACCAGGCTCTGGTACAAATCGTACTTCAGGGTACACAAATCAAAAGATTTAGTGTGTGTCTCTGAGGACTGACTGGGTGGAACCACAGAAGCCATTTTGGTGGCTTGCTGTAACTATCCAGTCTATGCAACAAGTTTACCTGTAGCTGGTCAGATAAGAAAATCAAGTACATGTGGTACATGCAGGTATTAGTGTGGCTGTGCTCAACCCAGAAAAAGCTTTAATGCTTTGGCCCCTAGAAGCCTTTCCAGTCGCTAGACATACTGGCTTGATCAGAAAAGTCACCTCTCTGTTGCTCTTTCAGAGACAGTCTGAGCTCTGCTTTCATCTATCTCATTCTCCCTCACCAGAAAATAAAGGGCTGCTCTTAAAATATCATGACAAAATGAGTATCCAGACTCTACATGGGCCATAAGACAGCAGGTAATGTAAAGCTCATCATAGAACACATTTGTTGTTTTCATCTTTGTTAGAAAGAATCCTTGTAGTAGCATAGGCTGCAGGGATGACTTCAGGTGCCTGTTTACCTGGATGCAGGACACATGAAGGTTATGAGCAAGGTACCAAGTTACTCCGGTTTATGTTGTGTACAGGGTCCTCTCCCTTCTTCACTATCATTGCCAACCAGTGAGGCTCTGTGCCATCACGTCATGGTTATGGATCCCTCTCCCTAACTCAGACAACAGCCAGATCCAAATCTATTATTTCTCAAGGCTAGGGGAAAAAAAATAAGGAAGGCAATAAAAATGAAATTGAAGGTATAATATGATCAGAAGAGAGAGCGGCAAACACCTTCAAAAGCACTAGGTTTGTCCTCCACTGTTTTCATGTAGAGATGGAATTTCAAACCAAGTATTCTTCACTTTCAATTATCTTGCAAGATAAAAATAATTTTATCAACTACCAGTTTCCCCCCAAATCAGAACAAGCCTCCGCACCTGCAATTTGCTGAGCAGCAGCTTTGAAAGGAATGACTACAACAAATGGAGAAACTTCCACCAAAATGCAAACTGTCCTTCTGATCCTATAGCAGAAACAAATCCACAGATCTATTTTAAACTGTATTTCATAAAATACAGTGATCTCCAGCAGGAATAAGCTACTGTAAAAAAGACATTTCCGAGTGTTTTTAGCCCTGCTTGCACATAGCTGTACTCCACTCTGAAACTCATTTGCTGTAACTTCCTCAAATATATTAAAATTTATCTTTCTTCTTGTTGCTTTGCATGCAAGTCTGATTCAGTTTTACTGTGGAATTAGCCATTATTGCCAGCACCCTCAAAAGCAGCTTTCTGCTTTATACCAAAAGCTAAGCAGTAGGACACAGTAAGAGATTCAGTTAAACATGTTATGAGAAGCTGGTTTTGTATCTAAATCAGAACTTGTTTGCTAATACAATAGGTTAGAGATGAGTTTTCTCAAGAAGAGCTGATCAGCTCTTGGATGATATTTTCAGTTAGATTCCACAAGAAAGATACCTTTTTCGGCTGGGCTCCCATCTTCTCTATGAACAGTGAAACCTTAATCAGAGCAGTGGTTTAGACTGGGACTATTCCATTTTAGGTGATAACGGTTGCTGCTTTCTGGCTCAAGGAGTATCTTGGTACTTACACAAAACATAACAAGCCTTCATCAGAAGAAAAGACAAGTCCAACTTGGTGATCTCAGTCTTTCAATCAGGCTGACTAGAATCTGAGTTTTCTTCATGCAAAAATAGGGTAATGATCTATTCTGTACTCAGTTGCTTTCAGTTTTCACAAGTTACTTTAAGAGGTTGTGTTTTCACCACAGTGCAAAATGGGAACATTGTCTTGAAATATCAGGTTTCAAAAACAACACCTGCTTTCCACAGCTCTAGCTCTATATTGACATTTTTCTCTCCTGAGGTGAAAAGCACAGAGGAAGTGTTGACTATGGTGGTGATGATGTCAACAGAAAATGAGATAAACCATCTTTAAGGTCATGCATAAATCTTAGATTCAACCTGCTACCACACTGGTCTTTTTAAATCTGATCCCTAAAGCAAAACCGTTGCCAGGACTAAGTGGGCAGTCAACAGAGTACATTTCCCATTTCTGGGTTGGACAGAACGGACTGAATAGACATGTTTTACAGATGTTCTTCACGGTGAGAGTGCTGAGAGCCTGGAATGTGTTGCCCAGGGAGGTGGTTGGGGCCCTGTCCCTGGAGGTGTTTGTCCAGGCTGGATGAAGCTCTGGACAGCCTGCTCTAGGGCAGAGTGTCCCTGCCCATGGCAGGGGGGTTGGAACTGGATGATCCTGTGGTTCCTTCCAACCCTGACTGATTCTATAACTACTTCCCAGGGAGGGTGAAAGTAAAGTAAAGAAACTTTACTTTCTAGTTCCTTGTACCTATTTCCCACGTTACACTGGCTGGTATCTATTTTTGTTGCTTTGTTTGTTCAGCAACAATATGTTTATGCTATTACCCCTCAGAAGATTATTTTCATCAGACACTTTTAGGAAACTGACCTCTGTGGTTGCTTACTCCTTACTTTCAGAAAAGCTAGTAAACAATCAGGGATAGCAAACAAGAAACTGAGACTGAAATAACAGAAATCAGTCTTTCTATAATCAGTCATGTAGATTTGTCATCAATATTATGATTTCCTGTCCTCTGCACCCTAATTATTGCCTACCCTTGCTATTTAACCAGGATTGGTTTTAACTGACTGTGCCCTCAATTCTTGATTAGAGAACTGCGCCCTTCCAGATTTGTAACAAAATCCATTTTTATTCACAATACTTGTGTATATTTCTTTTTCTTGTGGTCTACTTTACCTATACAATTTTCCTCTGGAAAAATCAGTCCTCATTAAGTTAAAAAATACATGGGTTCTAATGTTAATAGGAACTCTGTCCTCTGCCCATATTAAATCTAATTGGGTCATGATTACTGGTGTCTAGGTAACCACAAACTTCCACAACAAAGTTTAAAACATTCTTTTCTATTATAAGGTAGTCAACAGTAGAGTTACACTAGATACTACATTTTTTTATTTGCATTAGAAATGAGTTATCTGTAACGTTTGGAATCTTCAATAGTAGAATCTGGAGATACCAAACCTGTATTTCTTTGCTCTAGGCAGACAATACACTGTCACACTATGCTTTTATTTTTTAGTCCTCTGTCCACCTCTATTAGAGAGGCTCACTTATGCCAGCCATGGGGTTGGAAATATCTCAATGATTTTGTTGCTTTACCCCAAAAGGCAATTTAGAGATATCCTTCTAGTTCTCTACATGGCAGTATAGATATGGCAGATACTTAAGAGTGCCCAAGAGAGGAATATCACACATCTGCCTTGAACAGCTCTAGATGCTTTCTCTTGTCTTTGAGTAACCAACACCTTAACCCTCCCATCTTCAGTTTTCTCATGTCTGATCCTTCCTGACATCTGATCCTTCCCCACATATACGGCATGTATGCAAATGATTTCTGAATTGTCCCCAACATCTGTGTTTCCACAGGTTGGATGCCGAGCTGAAACATCTCTTTCTACACCACATATCTTCACTCATAGATCTCCCACCATCTGGCTGCACATGCATCAAAAAATTATTCCTTAGACAAAAATTAGAATATAGCACATCCAAGGCAGATCACAGCAGGTTTTCTTACTTAATCATCCATATGCAGTAAAGGGTCTTGCCTACAGATAAACCATAAAACTCCAAATTCCACCCAAAAGTCCCCTGCTAGGCATTATCAGCTTCTGTTGCAGAGTACAACTGGCATAAGCATATCCCTATTTTATGGGTTTATCACATACAGAAGCACATATTTCTGCTCTGTTATTCAGAATTAAAGCATTTGCAATTCAGTTTGGCTTAATTCGCTTTAGAAATGAGTTAAGCCAAATTTAATTAAGGCCACCTTAATTCTGCTTCATAGTGTTGACACGTAGCTTAATGTGGTTTAGCACAGGACTTTCCACTTGCACCTTTAGCTAAATTCAGAGGCACTTGTTTTGACACAGACAAACTATTCAAGAATTCAGCCAGTTTAATTATCAAAAAGTATAGAAAGGTGACTTGCTTGTATTGTATAAGTACCTTTAAGAGAACAACCTGGGAATTACTAATGGTCTCCCTAAATTAGCAGAGAAAAATAACAAGAATATAGCTGAAATTAGCAGGCATATGAATTCAGATTAAAATAAGGCAATAATATTTAACAGCTACTGACCCCTGGAATGAAATACCAGGGGACCAGATGGATTTTCAGTCACATGATGTTCTCAAATCCAGTCTGAATGCTTTTTTACAAAACCTATTTACACAAGCACTAGTTATTTGGCTTTGTACAAATCTGGCTGAGTGAAGCCCAAAGGCTTATGATGTCATAAAAGCTCAAACTAGAAGAGCTAATGGTCCTTCTGAGTATTAAAACATGAAGATTCTGTTGTTAGTGTCTAATACTTTTCCCAGAAACTTCAACCTTCTCTGCTACAGGAAAGGCTGTGTCTGAACATGGTAAAGAAGAGCAGGAGAACTGAGTCCCCTTTGCTTTTACTATGACACTGGAGTATGCATCAAGTCTTCAGTTCATACTTGAAACTTCTGCTTTTGAGTTCTCATTCATAAGCCACGATATGCATGTATCTCATACACGTGCAGCACAGCATGCTGGCCTCTGCTACTGTTGATTTGGGATCCCCAAATACCAGGCAAGCAGCAGGCAAGGGCAACGAGACTGGTAAGAGGTCTGGAAAACAGGCCCTGTGAGGAATGGCTGAGAGAACTGGGGTTGTTTAGCAAAGAGAAGGCTTGAAAGGAGATATTGTAGCTCTCTACAACTACCCAAAAGGAGGTTGTAGCAAGAGTGCTGCTAGTCTCTTCTCCCAAATTACTAATGTTAGGATGAGAGGAAATGGCCTTAAGTTGCATCAAGGGAGGTTTAGATTGTATATTCGGAAGAAGTTCTTTACTGAGAGAGTGGTTGGGCACTAGAACAGGCTGCCCAGGGAGGTGGTGGAGTCACCATCCCTGGAGGTGTTTAAAAAATGAGTAGATAGAGCACTTGGGGCCATGGTCTAGGGTTTGTGGGGAGATGTTGGGATGAGAGCTGGACTTGGTGATCCTGGAGGTCCTTTCCAGCCATGAAGATTCTATAATTCTAAAAAGAAATGTCAATATTCTGTCAGTGAGGAAGGAATTTAGTACCTCAACTGCAGAGAAATAACAGTCAGTGCTGGTATATAGTGTAATTTGAAATAAATATTGTGAGAGAAAACATAAAGTAAGAGTTTAGCACATGTGAAAGAATAAATCTGGGTTAGAAATAAATAAATCAACCAAAGAGAGAATAGCTGGGTGGAAACAGGATGTATCCACAGATTTTGAGACTGGATAGAATGAACACACTAGTGTAATCTGAAGGAGACTAGACGAGGAGATTTGGGAGTAGGTTAATAGAGGCATAAGGATGGTGGTGAACATGGATACAGCTGACAGACTAAACACACTGGGAACTGCTGCAGCCATGGAACTATATCTTACAAGGACACAGAAACCAGCAGAGGGACTGAACAGAGAAGGAAGGGAAATAATTTCAATATATAGTTTGCAGGTAATGATGGACACCTTATACATATGCTAAGCATCAGCTAGTGGGATTCACTGCTGCAGGATGCCCTGTCTGAGAAAAGATTATGAAAGGGGATGAAAAAGTGCCATAATTCTTCAGAGAGAATGCAGCTCATTATTTCAAGGTTTTGATGATGATAATCAGGCCTCCTGCTGCAGTGAAGTGGAGGAGAGGCAGGTCAGGTTGGTAGGATTATTTCCTTTCCACGTCTCAGTATAATTGAATCAGTTGCATTATAGGCTGGTTTTGTTTTCCTCAGAGCCATGAGGAACCAGCCTCTGCATGAGGCAGGATACCTGATTATTTGGACCAATGGTCTGATCCAGCATGGCAAATGTTATGATCCTAAGAGGAGCAAAATCAATCTTTGAAAAATCCTGTGTGTGAAAGACTTTGAAATTTAGATGCTTCTGAAATCCATGCAGACTGAAAGACAAACATGGCACTTTTAGCCTGTGCTTTTGCCACCTCCCCATTCTTATTTTCCATGCCTGAGGAGTTCATGATTAGACCAGGAGCTTCATTCAAAGGGCAATTTTCAGCTGCCAAATAGATTTGTACAATAAATCCACACGGGGCCAGATTAACAAGCAAGAAAGACATCAGAAATCAAAAAGCTAGCTGCTGTAATTCCACAGAAAACTTGAAAGGAGGATGTGCAATGATATTTGGACCTTTAAAGGAACACTACTGAAATACTGTAGATAGTTTGCATTAGGAATGTTGCTTTTCTATCTCTTAGCCTTCCCAAGAGGTTTTTTTTTTTCTTTAGCAGACTGAAACCCGTGGGCATTCAAGGTCATGCCATTCAGGATTGCTTAGTGGGCTCCAAGTAAAAGAGGAACATCTCAGTCAAAAAAATAAATAAATAAATCACACACATGTGTGACTGCAACTGTCTGATTTGTCACATTGCTGAAATATCTATAATGGAAAACTTGAAATTATCTAGAAACATCTACTTTGCTTCACTTCTGTAGCTTTTTGTTTGCTCTAATAATTTGTGCTGTGCAGGTAGCTAAGGCTCTGACAAATCCACATCTGAAGTCAAACCAGGTCCTCAGCTGTACCTATAAACTGAATAAACACAATTCACAGATCAGCCTGACCACAAATTGCTAGACTTTTTCAGCCTTCTGGCACTACAAAGGATCACTTGACTTCTGAGTATAGCAGCATTGATTTTAATACTAGGAAAGCTTTTTCTCCTTAGAGCACACGGAAGGACCACCCCCTCCCTTGAACGCAAGGTGACAGCACTTGTTGGTTTTATGCCTCTGCTTGAGCATACAGGTTTTGTTCATTTTCAGTTGGGGCCACAATAAAAGTATCTTCTCAGCAGGGTGAAAACATGGAGGTCAGCCATTGATTCATATCTTGTGCCCTCACAAAATGAAATCTCTTCTCCATGCAAGACAGGTACAACTGCAAATTGATTTTTTTGCCTCAAGTATCTCAGTTGCCCAGATCTGTAATGTCAGAAACTGGGATTCTTCTATCTAACCCTGTACTCTCGAGCTCTGGAAGACGGGTATGTCAGGATACTTCACTTCTGATTCTCTGTAGTTTTGTTGCTTATTCCTTTTGTAGGAATAAACCTACAGTTTGATAACCCCTATCTGTACTTGTCACATCCTTTTCTCAAGTACAAGTATTGGAATAAGGACAGACTGGGTTGCAACCAATAGATATCACATAACTATCAGTTGTTTTCTTTTTATACTGGGGGAAAAAGAAAACTAGAGGAATATCAGCATTCAAAACAGGTTAGAATCAAAACAAATGCCTGACTTCCACTCCTCAGACCCTAGGAGTTCACCATGTTCCTTGGTTTAATAACAAAAGAACCATCAGCTATGGAATGGTAGCATCATGATCATAGTATCATTTAGGTTGTAAAAGACCTTTAAGATTATAGAGTCGAATTAGCAAGCAACACAGGAGATTGTGGGGATCACTAGGAATAAGAATCCCAAGTTGGAGTCCCAAACAAAATGGCTAAACAGCAGAGCTAAGGCAACCGTTTCAATTACTTGGTGGTGGAAAAGGGTCAGCAGCCAAGAAGGAGGAACAATCGCTCTGCTTTGCTCTTCTGCATGCCAGCCATGTCCACTGAACTGCAACAGAACTGGATACCTCCCAGCTTTGCAGAGTCAGATCTATTATGATCTCACTCCTGTCGTCATTTTTTATTGTGCTGTAATTTAACCATATGGCAGGGGACCTGTTCTCCATGAACACAGACAGTCAGCACCCAATAATCTATCAACAACAGAGACAAGAGAGTTGATTTACAGCAGTACTTGTGCCAAAGGGCTGCAGACTGGTCCAGGCTGTCTGCTAAGGAGCTAGAGAAGTAGACGTCTCCTTAGTGTCAACTTTGACAAAGGTTCAAAAGACAGGGTAGCTAGCAAAATTTTGACTACTTTGTGGATCAGGATCATATTTTTCTTCTTTTGTAACATGGTTTTGTCAACAAAGTCTGGTTTAGCACCTTTATTTTCGGCCAAGGCATGATTTGCATCCTATTTCTTAGCCTGAATGACTAAATAGGAGACAAAGAACTGCGATTTGCATGACTCAGAGGTCCTAAAAAAGGGACCCACAACCCACATTCTTTTATCTACAACCTATTCCTATGGAGGTGTGTTAAAATCACAACTGTGATTACCCTTCCATACAGACTTCCCATTTTCTTTAACTGAAGGTTTGCAGTTAGAATAACTAACCAACTAGTACATGAATAAGGACAAATTCTGGTGCCTCTCCCAGATTTATTAGTAGCCGAACTGGCAGAAACACTCTAGTTGTCCCTCCAGACAGGGTTCTAACAGTGAAGGAACACATTCACAAGCTATTTGCAATACATTGTTAACTCATCTTTCCTTCCAAGACTATCAAGGTCTCTGGAAGAGAGCTAATTAACCAAATCCACCTTGATAGAACACCACAGAACTTAAGAAGTCAGGGATATGGTTGGCTCAGCATCTTAGAAGAAACAATAATGATCTTCATCCATGATCCAGCTAGCCTCTGTGATCACTTTTTGGCATATATATTAAAAAGTTTAATAAATCTTTCCTTGAATACACATCAGTAATGGGAAAGACTGAAATTCTGTTGCCCAGTGTCCCCTGACAATTCCTGAGTTGGATTTTAGTGCTTCCCGATGCTTTGGAAATAGAGAGGCTAAAGAAGGTATGTGTTCATTGCTCTCCATATGAGTCAAACACAATGGAACATCCCTCAGTCCCCAAATAGTTCAATCTTTCAACCTGTGAACAGGACAGTAGATTGCCCAAGTGACAGCTGAAACCTACCTACAGCAGGTGCCAGGGAGAATGTTTTCCAAAATCCACTTCAAAGCAGCATTCCTAGGAAACCTCAACAGATGGACGGACTAGTGTACAGTATTTGACAGGCAACCAACCCATACTAACTTCTTGAAAGAGGTAAGGAATTATTCAGTCACCCTGAGAAAACAATTGTACAGAACAAATTTGGTTCATTGGACTAAGTGATCATTGCCTTTTCCACAGCACACTACATTTAGCAAAGAGTGAAAGAAGAGCTGAATGCTCTCAGCAAAAGGATTCAAGCAGTCACAACAGAGCCAGAAAATGGGTCTTGTCCTATATAGGGTTAAAAAACCTCAACCCAGATCTCTTGTCCCCAAAACCACATAGACAAATAAGAAATAAGCCTTCTCCAGTAATGATAAGAAAAATTACCCTGCTTAGCTACTGATCTTTTCCAAACCAGCATGGCTAAGGTGATTGTGGAATGGCTCAAGAAATGAGAAGGCAGAACATGGAAACCTGAATTATCTTCCTGCAAAATTTATAGCCTCTTTAACGCACATCAGTGGGCTCTTGTATGACAATATTGAGAACCTTCAGCAGAAAAATTAGTAAATAGCAGTAACATGGGTGGCTTCTGAGAACAGAGATGACGCTTAGATTTCATGTGGCTGTGGTCACACTTGTCTCAATGTTACTGTCATTACCCATCCCAGCCAGGATAGTCCTACTGACAAACTCCAGTTTTCTTGGAGATATAAGGGCCAAAGGATGGCTACAAAGTTCTCTCTGTTCTGTGATTTGCTTTTCCAAACAATCTGAGAGCGCTGAAGTCAGCACACCTTCAAATTCCTCTTGTTTAATGTGGCATGAGCCAGACAGATCTGAGCGCAGTTAAGCATGTGATTTCTTACGTAGCATTCTGTCAAGTAAACACAGCAAAAAGTCCTCCAAACCCAAGAAACCCCATAGAAAAAAGATCCCCAAAACAACGACCAACTAACGAGGGATAATCCAGCAGCAGTGCATGTAAGAATCTACAGGGAAGACAGACACCCACCATCTGATTTGTTTTCAGAAATCCTTTCTCTCCTCCTCCCCCAGACATCTTTCCCCCCCACTTCCTAAATGTCATTAATCCTTATATAGTTTTATGAAATGAGTCCCACAAGCCTAAAAGGTACAATTTAGATATCTTATAAAATGAATCACCAATCAATTAGTGGAAGGGGTTGGTGGAAATAAGAGCAGCAGGAAAACAATGCAAATAGGATGCAAACTTTTGCCTTAGGTAACAACTGCAGAAAATCAGAACAAATAAAACACTTAATTGAACCGCAGTCCTTAGATTACTATTAGAGAACTATTCTTTCCCCCCTATACTTTTCTTGCTTTTATAGCTGCTTCCAATTTGAGCCATTTCGGACCAGAACTATCAGAAAGAAAATCATTCTTTCTTATTCTCAGCACCAGCTTTTGAATGAGATTCCCAGAGCACCAAGGGTCAGCTAAACATGTACATTTGAGAGAAGTCTTTTTTTAAAAAATAATCTTTTGAATGCTTTTGAAACTTACCCGCACTTTAGGAGAAGTGTAAGCTCTGGGGGACAAAAGAAATCAGAAATGAGGAAAGGCTGTCAGACTCGCTAAGGTGCTGTAAGTGTTTTCCAGAAATGTACACCAGAAAGCACTGAGTACATCCCATTTCTTTACTTTTTCTTTCTGCAAGTACTTATCAAATATGCTTCAAGACAAGAATATTGTTGAAAGCATTTTTGTTGGTAGCCGAAAACGGGCAAGTGGCCAAATTAAAATTATTTGTAAGTTTGTGCACCAGACTTCCAATTACAAGAACAATATACATCTTACTGGAGAACAGAAGCCATATCATGTGACCTGAAAATTCCATCAAAACAACTCAATTTCTGACTATTAACTGTAATAAAAAGCTTATGAATAAAGCATGCATAAAATTCCTCACAGAAATTTGATAAGTAATCTTCAGCAATAAGAAAAATGAAGAACATATTTCATTGCCTACAGATAACTACAAAGAAATAGTGCTGTAATTCAATGAACAAATCACACATTGCTAACAATTGGACTAATCTGGGCAGAAACATCAAATCAGAGAAGTCCACCTCCAAAGCTCTAGAAAGAGGAAAACTTTCAGTTCAGCCACACTTCACAATAAATCACTGACTTATCACTCATTTTAAATAATTCAGCCCATGCTAGCCAAGCTAACAGTGATCAATGATATCAGATCTTCCAATCTGACTAACTCTCACCACTTGTATTCAACAAACACTTTTTGAATGGCTGTCAAGAAACTCTTGTGTACTGTAAGGCAATGCTCTTGGTTCCAACCTTTCTTCTTCCAGTGTTTCTGCAAAGAGATGGCTTTTTCCTCTAATCAAGTCCGATGAGAAAATTTGGGGTATTCAATTGCTCTGACTCAGAAGCATTAAACTGGACAGAAAAAAAATAATCTCTCTTTTCTCAGCTCTCCCAAAGGCTTGCTTCAAAGAGGGATCCATATCACTAGTAAAATCGCCTTCAAAGGGCACTGTCAAGATATCCGCAATAATTTTAAAACTCATTTGTTACTCCTTGCTGTTTATAATCCCTTCGAAGCAGAAGCTAAAATCTATTTCCATTAGTATTACAACTCCTCCACCAGGCACGACACGCCAAGGAAAATGCTTTTCCAACATAGCACGTACTCACGGAGCATGGAGCTGAATCGTTTAGATTCGCTATATAACTGAGACATATGGTTTGGAACTCAGGTGTGGACCACGGCACAAAAGGCACCACCTTGTCGGATGATACAGTAATGAATGGAACAGCACAGAGCAATACACCATAGAAATGTTTTAATTAGTAGGCTAGGTAACAAGGAGTAGAGATGAATGCTGAAACAGCCTAACACAAAAGAACATGGTAACAGCAAAGAGATATGCAAGTATATAAATTAACCACACAAGAAACTTGGGAAAATATCAATGTGTCACTAGAGATTTGATTCTTTTGGGGTCACAATTGTACCTGACTGTACCTGTACTTATCAGAACTTCTTACAGTACAGCCTTGCTTTTAGTCGTTTCAAAACAAAAGAGGTAAAGGGACTCTACATCCCACAAAAGGGAGGGAGCAATTAAAAATCAGCTGGAGGGGTAAAAGTCCCAGTGAGGGAACTGACTTCTCATGAGCAAAGAAATGATAAGCAGCTTCCTTTTTGTTTGTTTGTTTTCTGTTTTGACCATATGGTTATAAACTGGTAAACACAGGAGAAAAAACTCCCTGCAGAAACCATCTACTTCGCTTTTAGAGGCTTTCAAATAGAGATGCTGCCCCTCTAAGACTAAACTGGGCAATCCAGACAAAATTAAAAGAGTTTGGATATTTTCCCCCTGCTTTTCTTCTTCCTTAGGTTGAAGAAAGCCCTGGATAAGATCAATAGATTCTTTAGTTTTATGTTTCGCTTCATTAGGAGTAGTTGGCTTATTGCGTTTCCATTGATCACACAGACAGGGAGATTCGACAGAGACGAACCAGCTCTATTCTCCTTTCATTTCTGCTCTCCTCCATATTTGAAATCAAATGACTTTTAAACGAGGCTAGGGTCACTATTCTTTCAATAGTACCAAATTCCTGCCTTATCTTTCAGTTACTAAATTATTTTTAAATGAAAGCTGCTTTGCAATCCAGGAGAGACCACATACATTCCTCGGTATAATCTTTCCAGCATCTTCCATGGACTCCAATTCAGAAAAACTAGGTTCCTGTTTATCTCAGTTCTTCCTTGACATGTGATGAGACATGAGAAGGAACACAATATCTGAACTTCCTGCAGTCTCTGTAAGGCTTTCTTGCTTTTCCTGAAACCTTTGCTCAATCCCTATCAGATAACACTGTTCAACACCAAGCACTGTATCTGTGCTCATAGCCAGCAAAGCACCTACTTGAATGAAATGCTTTCATCCATCACTTACAAGCAGGAAGAAATCTAAAGAGCAAGATCCAGGTCTGCTGCACTCTATTAGGAGTTTGACCACTGATTCACTGAATGATGCTGGACTTGGGAGCCTCTCCTGCATATAATGAGATGGCTTAAATCCTTGCTGTTGTTTGTACTGCACTTCAAGGTATGAAAGTGCAAAAATGTGTGGGCATGCTTGTCCAGAAGAGATTCTGAATATATCCCCTACAGGGAGATCAATGCCATGCAATTAAGCAACTGATTCTATTCACAGTTAAACACAAATCTACTAATCCAAATATCAGAAAGCTCTAAATAAAGGATGCTGACATCTGCCTGAGCATTAGTCTCAGTCTATTGTTTACACACACATCAACTCGAGGATCCGAGAGTGAAGAAGTCGGGGCTGAAGTTTAGAAAAACATGAGCTCTTAATGTGATTATTCTGCAGTTTACAGAAATAATTTCAGGGCTAGCTAGATACTAATGAAGAGGTTTTGGCTTGCTAGATGGAACCAAAGTATTAAATGGTATTATAAAATGAAATCTTCAGGTCAGCCTGTCAAGTCCACACCATAAGTAATCCACTTGTAAGAACAAGCAAATAAACAAGTGAGAGCAAACTTTAAAGACTGCTAAGAGGAAAAGGAAATGGCCCATTAATGCCAATTACTTGAAAGACATAGTTTATGTATTTAGATGCAGTTGCAGCATAAATGTCAACATAAGAAATTATATTCCATTTGGATACTAGCAAGTTGGGCACTTAATGTACTTGGAAGAAATGTGGGGAAATACTTTAGAGCTGCCTGAATCAGAGAGACTGTGAAAGTGTAACGTGTTTGCATTGACCTTATGATGACAAAATGCCCCCTTCAATGGGATATTTATGTATCCTCCATCTTTGAGATGAATGATAGTCCTAAACAACAGGAGAAAAAAGAAACCCACAAAAGAAGGCTATGTGATCTCATAAAACTAAGCAAACGATCCAACCAGGATCCAGCTTTTCAGGGTGTCCAAATGGAAATTTCAGAACTGCTCTGCAGTTTCCAGACTGCCTTATGGGCCATGAGCACATTGGATTGTGTCACAAGCTCTTACATGCCAGCTTCCTCTTGTTCTCAGTGTCTGCTCGTACTCCTGATCAGTGATGAAAAGGAGTAGAAGAACGAACATAGAAAATTTCACACATTTTGAAGGATTTCTTTTAAAAAAGAATCCTGAACCATCTGTTAGGTCTTTCTGCTTATTTTTGGTACCTCTACTATATAATACGAGGAGCCCCTGCGGATGGCACGGTGCTCAAACACACTACCTCAGTGCGGCATTCAATGTTCTCTTCGTACTATTTCAAGCATAAAATGCAACAAATTAAGCAAATTCAGGTTAAAGACCTCACAGATGCTGAAGAAGAACAGAATTAGATATTGATGCAATCTGTTGTGTCACTGTCTTTAGTTTTTACTGGGAAATCACTGAAATCCTCCCCTATGGAGATCACTAGGAGTTTTGTCATTGACTTCAGATGAGGTACATTTTCCCCCACTGTCTAAAAAAGATTCAAAACTGCTATCTTGACCTGTGGTGCCTATTAAAAAACCATTAGCACTTCTCAGGAGTATGGCATGTTAGATGTAATGCCCAGGGCAATTATACTCTTTCTTTAAGCAGTCTGCTGGGGTTTTTTTCTTTCTTCTTTTTCTGTCTTGAAATTGATGTGTGTATAGTAGAGCATGGCTAAAACAGAGTCTAAGTACTTCTCACTACATTATACAGAGAAGTAAAAGGATTAATATAAAGCTTCCAAAAGATAATAATTTGAATGTCTTATTAATTAATTGTTATTTGTAATAATGGCTCTTTCCTTAAGGGTTCTTTCAGGATCCTTAACTGCTTATTAATGCTGAGTAGATAAGGACTGCTCCCTAGAGGGTGAAATGAGGAGGAATATGGAAGTCTTTCACTGAAAGCAACAGGTCTAGGAAAGGAACAAGAGAAAGAAAGCACTAGTTGAGTGAATGGAGAATTATGATCATTCAAATGCAATTACCAGTTCATCCTGTGTACTTAAAAAGTGCCAGGAGAACTCATAGACTGGTGTCTCTGATGCACTGGGTACGAGCACAACCCCTCCTACCAAGACTGGAACCGTATTTGATATGGCATTTGGGCCTATCTAAATCAGAGTCACAGGCCCACCTAAAGCTCACGGAGTGTCAAAGCAATCTATAGATTAGCTACCTTTGACTGGTAGTGACTGGAAGCTCTGCTTGCAGAATTCTCAGTGCAGGCTCTTAAATTTAGCCAAATAAACACTCACTTAACTAGTGCCCACCAAAGAGATTGATGCCACTAGTATTCAAGTTAATCACATTAGGACTAGGCTCAGAGATGGCCTGTGACTTGCCAACACAATTTTTTACACCACTGTGAATGCCCTTATAAGAATAACTGCCCTGTATCATGTCAAAAATACTCTTCCCTTCAGGTAAATGCTTTCAGCTCCAGACTGAAGTGTCTTTTTCTCTCACTATTGAATGAAACCTCAGATAAAGCATTCCACTTTCTTGGCATGGAAACTAAAAGAGTGAAAGATCATGGAAAGATTTCTCCAAGGAAAAACTCAGAAGCATGGCTACAAGGGCTTGTAGAGTGCAGACAATGGCTATCTCCACTTTACCCTTCCAATCTCATGGGTTATGTATTAGCAGCATTAGGACGAGTCATAGAATCATTGAGGCTGGAAAAGACCTCTAAGATCATCAAGTCCAGTCTGTGACCTAACATCACCACAATCGCCTAGACCATGGCGCTGAGTGTCACGTCCAATCTTTTGAGTGCAAGGGTAAAATTTTCCCTCTGTATTTCAGAATCACAGAATTATTGAGGGTGGCACAAGGTACTCTGAAAGATTTACTCACTTTGTAGAGTCCATGGCTGCAGCTGCAGTATGTGCTCTCCATGGTGTAGCTCCTCAATACACCCATTTCCTTCCATACCACCACTCGGGCTGTCGACTCCCGAGACTTCTCTACCAGAAAGCTGCAGCTGTTCATGACAAATGCAGGGGCCACTTTATCCAGAATTTTAGGAAGAGTCTGAGAAAATAGTAATGATGAGAAGATTAATTTAACAGGTGTGCATATACAGACAGAGAAACCTATGCGTTTTTACACGTATATAATAAAATCTATCTGTAGTCACTGCAGAAGAGAGTCACAACCAGTGAATTCCATCCATCTCGTATGAAATCCTCAGATGCTAAGCAAAATGCCCAGCATGCTTGGTATAGCTTATTCACAGTCAAACACTCTCACACCCAACAGTTCAGGACTGCTGAAGTCATCTGGAGTTTTTTCAAGCTGCTTTGCCATTAACCTACATCTTGCTATAGTGCTGCCAAGAGGGCTGCAGTCATGGTTCAGTACCTGATATTCCCCATTCTCTCCTTTCCAGCTACACTACATCTCCTCCTATCACGCATCCACAATTTGACAAGGGATTCGACTATGAAAGGGTTTTTTTTTCCTGAACCTAGCGTAGAGCAGAGAAAGGGCATGTGTATTCTCACAGAAATTCACACTTAATTATATGAAAATAGAGCTCAACATTTAACAGTCTTGCATTCTGAAACAAAAATATTTTGGTTTGATTCCAAGCGATATATGTTATGCACCTCATTTAGAGAATCACAATAAAAGTAATCGTGAAACCTCAGTAAAAAATCACACCTTAACTTTGAATTATTTTCTTATTTTTGAAGTCATTTTTTTCCATCAGCAAATTCTATAAACATTTCAAATGTTCCCACCAGGGCAGAGTCAACACTTAGTCATTACAAAGCAATAAATGTGTTACTTTTACCCTCTGTAAAAACAGGTAGTAGATACAGTAACGTTGGGTATATTCTGTGTGGAAGCTGGACCTGTGGGTACACAAACACACCATATGTGTGTGCAGGTTGTGGGTAGTATATCAGCACTTAAATTTAGACACACAAAGAGACAATTTGATCCATCTAGAGAAGAGCAAGCATAATGAGGACATGCATTATTTCTTTGATGACAGCTTTCCTGAACACCTGAACTGAATGGAATCATACAGAAGAAGTACCTGCTTATTGCTAATGGCAGTTACCCTTGAATTTCGTTCCGTTTGGGCAGCGAAAGCCAACGAGCTAATTTCACTTTCCAATACCAATCAGTTTCACTCACTGATTCTGAGCAATCATAGTTCTGTTCTGTAGAGCTTTACTTCATAGCGCTGTACAGGAATATTTAGCTTCATTGAAAGTGAAATAATATCTTCTCCTAAAACACATTTGATGTGAATGATAAATCTTTGGCCTAAACTATTTTGCAATATCTCCTGCAAACAGTTGAACTGTACACATTTCCATAAGAAAGAAGAAAATTTCATTTTTCAGCATATTCTGGTGCCAGCTGTCAATGAACTTCACCAGTTATATACGATATAGATCTAAAGAGTTATAAGGTCCATTATCAGATGAAAAACCTGAGGTGAAGAAAACTGGAGCAAAGCTAGGGATTCCACTTGAAATTTGAGACCACCACAAGCCTTGCACTTAACTCAAGATTTCCAGTGTGATACTAACTGCTACCGCACTCTCTTTCCTGTGGATGTATTGAACAGAGGGCTCTTTAAAAGTTGACTGCTTGCCTTCAATGAAGCATCCAGAATTTCTGGATTGCCTTTGACTTGCTGCTTGCTGCATTGGTATCATAAAACAGTAAGTTTCCATCCAGCGCTTCCAGATTTTCCTGGATTTGGGTTGATCAGGATTTTAAATAAAAAAAATCACAGCAGAATCATATCACACAGATGTTTATAAACCTCGCCACAATCAGGAGATTCAATTCAACTGTCTATGAAGGTTCAGATAGTTTTCTTATCTGAACCAAGAGACAGGGTTTTTTGTAGATATATACTACAAAACACAATAATCAGACCCCTAATCCAGTTTAGCTTTTTAAAACAATTGAGATTATGTACATAATCAGTCTTTTACATGTAATTAAATAAAAACTCTGTCAGGTAACAGTAATGTCCCTGTACAGAGGACTCATTTAGGAGCATTAGCAAATCGGAATTTCATACCCCTTTCATTTTACCAGCGTTCACTGGATTTCACACTAATGGTTCTTTCTTCCCGACTTACTCTCCTCATTAATTATCTTTCAATAGCCTATTTTGATAAAGTGAAAACACACCGCTTTTTAAAGAATGCTTTCATGGTAATGCAGCAGTGTGGCCAAGTTCCCATTCTCACGCACAGATGGATTTAGCACATACAGTAGCAGAGAATCTATACCACTCACAAGGGGGCCATGTCCAGAAACCAGTAAAACCATCTGCAATGCAATTAAGAAAGAGCGGAACTGGCTGCAGGACAGAAGCCAGAGAGTAGTGGTTAGTGGGACACAGTCTAGTTGAAGACCTGCATCTAGTGGAGTCACCAAGGACTGGCACTGGGACCAGTCCTATTCAATCTATTTATTAATG
>VZRI01008434.1:21217-81664 GCA_013397515.1 Upupa epops | reverse complement strand
GACTCATGCTAAGTTTACTGTCCACTAATACCCCCAAGTCTTTTCCTACCTGAGTACTCTCTAAGTTCTCCATTCCCAGCCTGTTGTTCTGCCTAGGGTTGTTACAACCAAATCGCACAATTCGACACTTACACTTGTTGAAACACATCCTATTAGAGTGCCCATCTCTCCAGTAGAAATTCTTCTAATCTGCTGAACACCCTCTTTTGATGCACCTTAGAATGTTGTTGGTCCTCTTGACCACAAGAGCACATTGCTGGCTCATAGTCATCCTGCAGTCCACTAGGACCCTCAGGTCCCTTTCTCCTAAATTGCTCTCCAGCAGGTCAGTCCCCAACCTATACTGGTCTCTGGGGTTGTTCTTGCCCGGATGCAAGACTCTACACTTACCTTTGTTGTACTTCATTCAGTTTCTCTCTGCCTATCTTTCTAGCATGTCCAGGTCTCACTGAATGGCAGCACAATCTGTTGGGCTGTTGACAACACCATCCAGCTTTGTGTCATTAGCAAATTTACTGACAGTGCATGCTAATCCCTCATCCAGGTCATTAATGAATAGAGGGCTGGTCCCAGTACGGACCCAGTAGATATAGTCATCCAACTAGACTCTGTCCCATTGACCACCACTCTCTCTCTCACTACCCAATCATCCAGTCCACACTGCCTGAGTTTGATGTTAAAGAAGACTGGTCCCTAAGTGAGCTCTGGAAGACATTGCTTGTGGCTGGCCACCAACTGGATTTAACTCCATTCACCACTACTCTTTGGGCTTAGCCATTGAGCCATTTTTTAACCCAGTGAGGAGTCCGCCAGTCTAAGCTGTGAGCCACCACCTTCTCCAGCAGAATGCTGTTGGAAATGGTGTCAAATATCTTTGAATTCCAGGTAGACAACATCCACTGCTTTTCTCTCATCCACTGGGTGAGTCACCTGGTCATAGAAAGTAATCAAGTTGGTTAAACAGGAGCTGTCCTTCAAGAACCCTTGTTGGCTGGGCCTCATCCCCATGTTGTTCCACACTTGCTGTGTGATCACTCCCAAGATGAACAGTTCCATAATCTTCCCCAGTACCAAGGTCAGCCTAACAGGTCTGTAATTCCCTGGATGTTCCTTTCTACCTTTGCATATTGGGAAAAGCTTGAGAAAATCAAATGTCTGACAACTCAACTGTACTTACTCTGAAAGCATGGGAAACTGAGAATGGGAAAGTCAGAAACTGAGATAAGAATGCTGAAGCAACTAAGATAATTTTGCTGCTTTGTAGCGAATTCTGGAAAACTAACATACTCACGACTTGATGGCAAGTTCCACCAATAGCTCCCTCAGCACACTTGCATGGTTCTCATCTGTCCCCATACTCTTACGGGTATTCAGTTAGCTTAGTAGTTCATATACTGATATTCTCTGGATTATGAGACTATACTGATCTATAATCCTATCTTCCAGCTCAGAGGACTGAATACCATGCGGATTACTGGTCTGTCTACTAAAGACAGAGGCAAAAATTACAGTAAGTATTTCAACCTTTTCCTCATCCTTGATAATCATGTTCCCCATAGTGTCCAATAAACCAAGAAGACTCTCCCTGGTTCTTCTTTTGTTGTTAGTTTATTTGTAAAAACACTTTTTTTTTCCTCTCTTGCTGTGGTGGCCAGCATGAGTTCTTGCTGAGCTTTTGCCCTCATAATGTTCTTTCTACAAAATCTAACTAAATCCCTATACTCTTCTTGAGTAGCCTGCCCTTGCTTCCAAAGGTAGTAGACTTTCCTCTTTTTTTAGTAACTCTTTGTCTTCTTTCATTGTTGTTAAAGTCCTATTGAAAGCTCAAAGTCAAAGACATATCTTGATATCATGTTCCGGGTCCAGTGAGGTCAAAGATGCAGGAAGGGCTTCTTTTAATGGGCCATCTGGCCTCTCAAGGCTGAGAATGCTGTCTATTGTAGTTAGTGGTGGTGGGCTGCATAATTCTTGCTTCAGCCTTATCAGTTTTTCTCTTTGAGCAGCCTGAGAAAGAGGACCTCTCATGCCTTTTTATCAGTCCAGCTGCCTCAGTATAAGAAAACTGACCAGAAAAGAGTGTGCAGTCAATAATCAATACACACCGGTCACCAAGAAATGGTAACATAGATTTTGTTTTGGGCTGAAGGAAAGATTTTTCAAGAATCCATTCAATTTTCTAAAGGCTAGTTATGGAAGTTAACTCATTATTTATTCTTTACTATGCAGCATATAAACTGTGACGTAAAGTTTCTTACCAGGTTCAAAGATTCAGAAAATATTTACTCTCTAAGTTTCTTTTCCTGAGTTAGGTGAGCAGTCTTCTGAATCACATTTGTTTTATTTTCTTATTTCAATGATACACTAGCAATGACAAGGTAAGGAGAAAATGTATTGGTGCATTCTTTTAATCTTCTTGCATATGTAATACAAGTAATGACAATAGAGGTTAATTCTTCTTTAATTTTGTTTCAAAATTTGAAACATATTGTTTCAAGAACAAACATTCTTGCATTTTAACATGTCTTTTTGTTAGTAGGCCCCTCTGGAACATCTCCCAGTTTCAAAGTTTATTGGATATGACTTTAGCTTAATTTTTCTAGAACTTCAGTTCAAGATTTGATTCGACTCTTGACTCTTTCAATTCATAAAGGCAGGCTTGGTTTATTGTCTTATTGCAAATAGTTTCAGATAGAACAGGAATTTCACATAAAATGTGTAACAGAATATTTATTTGGAAATCTACTTCCAATGAAAATATCACTAATTTCTTACAAAACTTTCATGTCTTCAGAAATATGTCTTAAACATCCTCAAAAATACTTTCTTTGTTTTAATGTTGATTTTTTCCTTTATTTATATAAATATATTTGCTAGTTTTCAAGATTCAGAAGTGGTTCTTCCCTATATGTTTGTGTAGTGACTACCTCAGCACTGGCTGAGGTGATACTGCATTTCTCATAAACCATTACAATAATGTTAAAAACTCACAGGAAATGTGATTGTTCCTGATGTTCTAAGTCTTTTATTTTCCTGTTATTGCTCTCCACAACTGTTTGAAATGAGTTCATAGTAAGGCTGGCATCAGTCTCTTCTCCAACACAGCAAGTTGTTGGAGTGATGAGAGGAATCAGCCTCAGGTTGTGCCAGAAGTTTAGATTACACATTATGAAAAATTTCTTCCTGAAAACATTGTAAAGCAGTGGAATAGTTTAGTCAGAGAAGTGGTGGTCTCCATTCCTGAAAGTATTTAAAGCACGCCTGCTTGTGGTATTCAGTAACGTGGTTTAATGGTGCATTTCACACAGCCAGGCTTCCAGTTAGACGGAATGATCATAAAGATCTCTCCAATCTAAATGATTCTATAAAAGGATATTTGCCAAGATTCCAGGTGTTCATAAGCAAAGGATAATAGATTATCTTAATGTGTCTGACCGAGATACTTACTGTGCATTATTTTAATAATTTCTGACCTGAGTCTCATGGCAACAAAATATTCCTAATCATTTCTTTAGATTAAATGCCCAAACTTGGAACTAAAGGACTGTGCAATTACTGTATTAATAACTAATTCAGGTAGTACTGAACTACATGTGGAAGGCAAATATTCAAGTTGGGCTCTGAACTAATTACTAGAAAATGATTACCGGTTGTGTTGTGATACACTATGCAGAACGACAAGGAAGCCCAAACTATCTTCCTTCAATAACTTGGTTAAATAGAGTAAAATGTTGTGTGTAGCTTGCACCATTCTAGTTCCTACAAGCACACAGTTATTTCACTGTTTTCTGCTTCCTAGCAGTTTCTCCAGCTTCTGTTATAAGGAAACTGTCAGAGCTACTCCTTTTGTCTATACAGCATATGCTGGACAATGAAGTACAAAATTTGCAAATGGTTTCCTTAATTTGAATACACATTTGTAAGCTGCACTCTAGTTTTATCACCTTTTTTTTTCTCTCCCCATCCTATGTAAGTATTCAGCTGTATTTCGTAGCTCTGAAAGGACAGCATTGAAAAACCCAAAAAAACAAATGTAACTTTGAATAATTACAGAACCACAGAATGACAGAATATTAAGGTTTGGAAGGAATTTCTGGAGATCATCCAGTCCAACCCCCATGCAACAGCAGGTTTACCCAGAGCTAGCTGAATAGGAATGCATATAGGCAGGTCTTTGAGTATCTCCAGAGAAGGAGAATCCACAGCCTCTCTGGGCAGCCTGTTCCAGTTCTTGGGCAGCTTATTCCAGTTGTCTGTCACCCTCAAAGTAAAAAAGTTCCTCCTCATATTTGGTTGGAATTTACTGTTCACCAGTTTGTACCCATTAACTCTTGTTCTGTCACTAAGTGCCACTGAGAAGAGTCTGGCCCTGTTCTCCTGACAGCAAATCCTTAGATGTTGATGAGCATTGATAAGATCCTCTCTCAGTCTTCTCCAGGCAAAAAGACCTAGGTATCTCAGCCTTTCCTCCTAAGAGATGTTCCAGTTCCCTAATCACCTTTTTATCCCTGTGCTGGACTCTCTCGAGTAGCTCCTTATCTCTTGCGAACTGGAGAACCAAGAACTGGACACACTGCTCCAGACATGACTCCACTAGGACAGAGAGGGAAGAGAATATTTCTTGACCTGCAACGTACAATCTTCTTAATGCACCCCAGAGTACCAATGGCCTTCCTGGCCACAGGGACACACTGCTGGCTCATGGTCTAGGGTAAGCACCCACAAAAGCGTCATTCTTATAAGACTGTCCTTTAATTCTTGGCCATAAAGCACTTGACTTGTTCTTCATCCTTCTCTAGGTAGAGTTCACTACATTCCAGTTGCTCTCTCACAGTTTTCCATTAAAAATTATGTGTAAGAGCAAAAAATACATCACAATTTATTCAGACATTAGAGTCCCTTTGGGAATACTTCTAAAAAAAGAAATATTAATATATGCATATATAACAAGAAAGGATGCATAAACCCTACCAGGAAAATACATACTCTATGCCATATAATTGATGCCTTGAAGTCTTGCCTGTAGTTTTATACTTCAACAGTTATAATTTTAGTGATGTAATAATTTGCCTGGTTAGACAAGGTCTTTAAAGCAATTATAAGAGGTTATTTGTACCAAATTAGCATATCTAATATGATACTAATTCCGTTATAGTGGTGAAAACTTGTAGATTTATCCACCATATGTAGTTAATTGCCATAGCTATTTGTCAAAGTATTTCAGTGACCTAATTAATGTCTACAGCTTAGTTTAGTTTTTTTATAATTAGTACTTTTTCCAGTAAAATACGAATATCCATTTTCCTTCTATCAGGCACAGACCTTCATGTATCTGCCAAAATGTGGTTTTGTTTGTACTGTAAAAAAATTCAGATGACTTAGTCCTCACAGTTTCTACATAACATTTTTCTAAAACTTAACCTGTCAATTAATTTCAGAAATGGCACTGGATATGCTAAATGGATCAAATTTCACAATGGTTAACCTGAAACACTTTAATATACTTTAGTATGTGCTTGCTGCTTTGTAGTTTCGATCTTAATATGAAAAACTAAATGACAATAAAAGATAGTATGAAAATCCTAATCATATATTTTTGCTGTGTTAAGCTCAACCACTGGGATGCTCTCAGTGATAGCCATGGTTGAAAGGGGAAAGTCTGAGATAGATGTGAGCAGGTAAAAATAAGTTTTGCAGAAATGTTAGTCATATGACAACGGTAGCTTACTTTGCTTTACCATGTAGGTCTCTGGATATGATTTTTACTCTGTTTTGAAGGAAAGACAAAATGTGAAATATTAGGAAATGCAGGGGAGGGGACAATGGCAACAATGCTTTTATTTAACTGAAAGAATAGTGTTTTAATTTTGTTTTCACAAGTAGATTTCACAAATATTATTGGTGGTAACAGAAAAAAGCACCCAATTGAGGTAAATTTATACCAAGCAGAACACAGCTGAGAAGGAGACAGTGTGAAATTTACAAAAAACAAAACAAAACAAACCAAAAAAACCCCAGTACTTTTGAAATAAGATCAAAAAAGTTACAGAGAAAAGAACAGAGAGGAAAATGAAAGAAATGCTCCTTTAAGTGAATTCTGATTTAACAGGTGCTGAAAAGGAGAAAATAAGGATATCAAAGAGATCTGAAAAACATTTTCTTACCTTTCTAGAAGTACCTTTTGTTGGTGTTGGCAACTGCAGCTGCATTGATGATATACAATAAACGGTATCAACATTTTTGACATTCCTATTGCATGCCTGGCTTGATAAAGGCTGATAAAGGCATCACAAAGATGCTCAGCTTCCTTCTACTCATAGTTTTGTGACTGCTGGAAAAGCACCAACACAAAAACAGGATCCAAGAAGTTTCAGATGCAAACAAGAGCTTCTGCAATGGAGTTTTAATAATGGCTTTTCAGACTGTGTCTTTATTTTAAGATTTTTTAAATGTAGCTTAGGTTTAGATGAAGACAAATGTTGTGAAATACAACTGGTTGTTTTGGTTTTTTTTAAGTAGATTTAATATAGAACCAGTGGTGCATGTTAGGAGAGAGAGAGGAAGCAGGCATAAATTGAAACATGAAACACTCATGTTGGATGTAATGAAAAAAACACCACTACAAAGAAAGTCAATTGTTGGAGCAGAGTATCCAAAGGAGATTTGCCCTACCCATGGAGGTTTTCAAACTGACTCTGCATTGGGCAAAGTTTTGGACTGAAAGTCTCCTGAGGTCTCTTACAGCCTTAATTGTGCAATTATTGAATGAATCTGTTTTATTTAACCACTAAAAAATGTTATTTAACCCTTGTCAATATCCAAGTTGTCATTAAGATGACATTATTTGAACCTTATTTTCTTAAAAAGATTAATATTTATCCTCTGAAACTGCTTCATATAAATCTATAACTCTCTTAAATGTCTGAAAAAAAATCAATTTTAAAGGTACAGATACCTGCTTCTGTGGAAGTGTGAGTGCCACAAAATTTATGCTCATATCTCCTAGTGTCAGTTGGCATTTTAAAGTCCAGTTGTCTGTTCCATGTGCTTCCAAATCAGTGCTCTGTTTTCAAAATTCTAATTCCTATGGCCAGGAACAAGGGCCATTTTAGGAAACCATGGACTCCAGATGAAACTTCTCTTTCTGTTGATCTCCAAGGTTCCGTGCTGTTAAGAGACACACTGCATTTCCAGGGTTAAATGCCTGCCAAGTCAAGCATGTACCATGCTCAGTGTCACCTCTACAACCAAGAGGAGAAGTGAGGAAGATGGAGTCTCAAAGGAAAGAAGACATAAGGGGCCAGAAAGCTGAAATTGAAACTCCAAACACATTCTGCCAGCCCAAGCCTAAGAGCCCTCTGTTCACAGAAGACACATAAATTAAGATTACATGTTTGGGTTGCAGCTTTCAAGGCAAACAACAGTATTTCATACAATAACATGTTTTCCATGTTTTTCAACCATTGTTAACAGACACAGTTGTCCTACTCTGAGTCCTATGCAGGACACTAAGATGGTTGGGAGACAGCTGCAAGAGTTAGATCTAGATTCAGTCTAAATGTTTCAAAGGGGCATTATTAATTCTGCTCTGTCAGGTAGAGGGTGGGGGAAGGTGGAGGTCGTTCTTAGATGAACTTTTGAGATCCCATCCTACCAGTGACATTCTGTGATTCTTTGTGAGTTGGTACAGGTAGGATCCAGAAACAACCACAAAGCCATGTATGAAATGCAAAGAGTAAATTTATGTTTTACTACCTCATAATTTAGGGAACCCTCAAAGAGGCAGCTGGGCAGAGGTGAACAGGCAGAGATACTAACACTATGGAGCTTTGTCCTTCAGTCTTTCCCACAGCAAAGCAGGACTCTGAAGCGTGTTCAATAGGGTGCCTCTATCACAGGCCTGTGTAAACAAAACATAGAGACTAAACAATGATTCTCCATAAGTTTCATCTTGACCAACAGGCAATTCAGCAAATCTGTATGACTAGTATTGAACTTCTTCCTGTTTCCTGCTTATTTTTGGGAGTAGTTCTTCTCTGGTCTTTGTTCTGAGAGGAGGCATATATAATTTGGCTTAATGTGGCAGCCATCTTGCCCTTGGAATGTGGTGAATGTAAATAAAATGGGAATTTGAAACCTCAGGTTTCACCTGCAATTCATTATTTGCTGAAAAAAAAGACTTTTCACCTGTTTATGGCTCATAGGAATTGTGACACTGGAAACAGACAACAGACTTGCAAGCAGTAGGCATGGAGAGGAAAGCTGTCCTTTAAGGAATCCATTTCATCTGAGGAATGCAGAAAAGAAAAGAACTGCTGGAGGTTTCTCCCCCATGAGGTGGAGGAGGTAGCATCTTGGCACAGGCATATAAGAACGTGTGATGAGTCTCTGTATGTCCTTGTGTTGCATTTTTTGTGTCATATTCTGGGTTTGGTGAAACCTCCTTTGTCTATAATATTCCTGCATCAAATTATCTTCCAACATAACAGGAGTTACACAACCCTCACATGCTGGAATTTCTTGAGGCAGGGGGAAGGCGGGGGGACAGTCAGCAGCAGCTGGAAGAAGTTTGGGATAACAGAGTGGCTATCTCAGAGAAGGAAGTAACAGGGGCTTTTCTTGGGCATTTAGGGAGAGGGTCTTGCCATTTCCTTTCCTCTTGATACTCTTTTCCTGCTCTGCTCCTCCAGGGGTTTGAGTTGGACAGCAACAGTCACAGCTACCACTATAGCATCTTTCTCTTTTGCCCCCTCCCCCCCACCTCTCTGCTTCCTATAACAAGCTGCTGAGTCTCTTTTCTCTTGGTAGGTGCTGTCTTGAGCAAAATGCTCCAGCTACTTCTCTCTCTCTCTTTTTTGTTTTTTTTTTTTTTACCTCTGGCAAGAGCATGGTGGCTCTAAGGATTGCTTTTTTTTTCTGAGGGAACTAAAGGAAGTGGTGTCTGGGCTAAGAGGAAGTCTAGAAAAGTTGTAGCCTAGTTGAAGTTGTAGCCTAACAGAAGTCTAGTTGAAGTTGTAGCCTAACAGAAGATGGGAAATAGGAGGTTGGTGGTTCCAAGGGGGTGGATTAGGATCATGTTTTCTTTCATTTTAATTTTCTTTTNATTCCTGCATCAAATTATCTTCCAACATAACAGGAGTTACACAACCCTCACATGCTGGAATTTCTTGAGGCAGGGGGAAGGCGGGGGGACAGTCAGCAGCAGCTGGAAGAAGTTTGGGATAACAGAGTGGCTATCTCAGAGAAGGAAGTAACAGGGGCTTTTCTTGGGCATTTANATTTCTCCTTTTATTTATTTCTCAGTAAGGCTTAATATTTGCAGTTCCAATTTCTGCAACTGTGTTTATCCCCTTCCTTTTGGGATTGAGGAGGGCAAGAGATTACTTTCTGTTAAGCAAAACATTGGCTTAGTGCTAAACCATGATGCATATGAATTGAATATGACTTGGGTTTTTTGGCTTTTTTTTTTTATTTTTTTTTTTAAGCTGATCTTTGGTTTTCCTGGATTTTCTAAGTTATTTTTGTTTGGTTGGGGTTTTTTTAGGTTTTTTCCTTCAGTGTATTTGCACATTAACTAAATTAATCTTATCTCGGACCTGATCAAGGGGATCAACAGATGACAGTCCTACATCCAGATTGGGGCAGTCCCAAACACAAATCCATGCTGGGTGGTGAATGGATTGAAAACATTCCCAAAAAGATTTGAGGGGGTGTTCATAGATGAGAAGCTCAACGTAATCTGGCAATGTTTGAGAGCAGCCCAGAAGGCCAACTGCATCCTGGGCTGTATCAAAGGAAGTGTGATCACCAGATCAAGGGAGGTGATTCTCTCTGTCTACTCTCTGATCTTGTGAGACTCCACCTGGAGTATGATGTCCATTTCTGTAGTCGCCAGTGTAAGGGCATAAAACATTTGGAGCAAGTCCAGAGGAGGACCACAAGGATGATCAGAGAGCTGAAGCACCTCTCCTATGAAGACAGGCTGAGAGAACTGGGGCTGTTCATCATGGAGAAGAGAGGGCTTCTTATACTAGCCTACCAGTACCTGCAAGGATTCTATAAGAAAGCTGGAGAGGGACATTTCATGATGGCATCTAGAGATAGGGCAAGGGGGATTGGCTTGAAACTGAAAGAGGGTAGATTTAGATTAGATTTTGGGAATAAATTCCTCACTATTGAGGGTAGTGAGGCACTGGAACAGGTTGCCCAGAGAGGTTGTGTATGCCCCCTGCCTGGAAGTGTTCAAAGATAGGTAGGATTGGGCCCTGAGCAACCAAGACTAATGGAAGGTGTCCCTGTCCATGGGAAAGGGGTTGGAACTAGACAGTCTCTGAAGTTTCTTCAAACCTAAGTCATTCTATGATTCCACAATTCTATAGAAGTTAGAAGAATGTAGGATGGGTGAGGACAATAGTTATTTTGACATTTTTCTTCTAGAGGAATCAGTACAGATATTTAAGCTCTACTTCTTGAGAAGTGGTTTAACATCTCCTGTTGATGCATACTAAGGGATAAATATTCTGTTTTTCATTTCCTCTATATGTTTGTTTTTGTTTATTAAACTGTCTTTATCTTAACCCACAAGGGTTCTTAATAATTTTATTTTCTCCTCTACCATGTCCTCCTGAGATGGAAATTGACAGAGCATTTTGGTTGGCACTTGGCATCCAGTCAATGTTGATTCACCACAGTATCTCAAGAAACGTACCTGATAATTTATTAGTAAAAAACCAGTCTTGTTAGTACTGCAAAAAAGCACAGTATGTTTTTCTTTTATATGCATTAGCTGCTGTTTAAGTTCAGAATCTTCATTGTGGTTGATGAGATAGGAGACAAGACCTTAGTTTGATTTTCAGAAAAAGATAAAACGTGCAGTACTGACAGCTAGAGAAATCTAGTTTTAGCTAACAAATGACTGAATTTTATATTGAAATTAGAAGAGGAAGTAAACACAGAAAGGCAGGGTATAATTTTACAGCACCTATACTTCAACCCAGCCTCCATCTTATCATGCTTGAAGCGTAGCAATAAGTTTAAATTAGTACTGGCTCATCCTTTTCCCTCATAGTCATCTGATCAACTCATAGAGGGCTGAGCAAAAACATTACAGATGGGACAGCTTATCAATGAATAATAAATACAGATGCTATAATGTCCGAAGGATGAAATGTGAGAAAGAAGAAGAAAGAGAACAAGGAGAAGTGAAGTTAGAAAAAGAGGGGAGGATACAGGACTTAAAAGGGACTCATATCCAACAGTCACTGGTAGTTTCGTGATACTCAGAACAGTAGGTGATAGGTTTAAACTAGGAATTAAATCACTTTACCTGAGCAGGTAATCTTAGTGAGGCTGATAGGTATCTAGCCAGCAGTCTGCAGTGTGACAGTAAGACACTTTACTGAGTATAGTTTCTACAAGAGATATAGCTATGACAATAGGTAGATTAATTACAATATACAGCTTTTATGGTTGCTTCTGTGGTGCTTTCAGTGTTCAGACCAGCATATATAACTAGCTCAGATGTGTACATAATTCACTGGATCCTGAACTGGAAACACCTTGAGCATATACATGCAGAAAATAAAGATAGTGTGTCCATTCAAAAGTAAGAGCAACTGAGAAAAGTCTTCTCTTAGTACAGGTATGCAACCACTGCCAACTGTTCAGTGCAATTGAAACAGCATGCATATGAGACTAAAATAAACACATTCATAAGAGTGATAACTTTGCTCTGATCCCTTACAGTGATATATTTTTTTCACAGTTTTATTATGAACAGTATACATAGTTCCTTAATGTAGAAGTTTTCAGTAAGATGAAGCAGGTAAGATCATAGTATTGGTGAACACATTCTCCCTTTTCTCACTATTGAAAGTTTCAAATTCTATGGTTCTGTCTCTAATTAAATGAAGACATGGACTGTGAAAATACCCCTTCTAGGTTACATATGCTGGATAAGCCCCTTGGTCTACAGTGTTTTCATGTTAAAGTTTCTAGAAAAGCAGAATAAAGGTCTTGATGAAATTAAACCTGTTAGCTGCTCAGTAAAGAAAAGCAGGTTGAAAAAAAATGACAATTTTAATCCCAGAACAAGACAGAAATACTTTACTCAAGATTTGCTGCAAGAAATATTTGCAAATTTCTATTTGGTTATGATCTTCTTTGAAAAGGCGGAACTTTACAAAATTAGTTTGAGAAATACACTGACATGCTGATGTGATTAATTTCATCAATGGACCATTACTTAGTTGCAGATCACTTTGGGTTATGGATATCGTGAAAATAAGATGCTGTGAGAAAGATGTTAAGTCACACATGTGCAGTAAACGTAACACAAGAAACACTTGTGCTGTACTATTTTCAAACCTTACAGCGTCTGAATATCTGAAGAATCATTTTTGACTTGTCTGGGTTTGCCTCTCTCAGTAACCTTGAATGCTCAGGTTTCTGCTACTATTGGGTAACACTTCATCATATCTTCTTACATAACCAATTTTCTTCTGAATATAACTGAAGTTCTAAGCAATCTCTGTATGTAAACCACAACTGAACTGTGGAATCCTAAAAGAAAAGCATTAGTATAGAGGATATAGAATAAGATTACTCTCAGAAACACAGCCAAAAACAAAGCCATTTGTGGTTATAGAATGTGTTAAATAAATATTTTCTAGGCATTTTTGAGATAAAACATGCTTCCACATTCCCCCATTTTTTATCCATTTGCTATTTACTTTGAAAGAACCAGACCAAAGAATTACACAACAGTAGTTTAGGACATTTTTCTATCTATCTATCTATCTATCTATCTATCTATCTATCTATCTATCTATCTATCTATTTATTTATTTATTTGATTCTTGTAAGGTACATCTAAGAGATTAGTTTAAAAAAAACATTTAGAGCTTATTAAGTAAAACTGTAGTAGACAGCATTTTAATACAGTCACTGTGAACTAAGTCAGTGAATGACAGGTAATTATAAAGTGTTAACAGTTTCTTCATGCTAAGCCCCATCCATGGTCAACAGTATTAATGAAGCAAAGACCACATTTAAATGATTTCTGTATTAATCTCTTGGTAACAAGTTTTATGATTACTTCTAAAAAATGAATGCATATTAATAGAAAATTAATATAGCAAAAGTACATGACATTAAAAATCTTGGCATTGTTTCATTTCAGTAAGGCATTAATAGCATAACCTAATTCTTCAGTTGGTATCAATTAAGGTATGAACAATTTGGGAAAATCTGCCATCTTCATCCACTCAGAGGAGATGAGAAAACTCAATATAATTAAGGTAACTGAGACATAATGAAGTAGTGGTGTCATTCTATTGAATTTTGGTACAACACTTGACAAGAAGCACTGGAGCAACCAATGATTTATAATTTGGCAAGCCTATAATCATTTGACAATTCCTGTTTAAAAATATAATTATTTTCATTTCCTGGTTTGAAGTCAACTTTAAAAAAGAAAGGCTACAATCTCTTCTTGGTTGTTAGTGTTTTTCAAATACCTCTTAATAGAATTTAATTGCAGTTCAATAAATAAATTATATATTTTCTGAAATTATGTATAGTTATGTTTCAAGATTTATGTTTTCAGATGGATGAAGAAATCTGCTAAGATCAATGCAGAAATCCAACAGACAAAACATATTTCTGTATACTACTTGCTACAATGAAATAGAGGAAGCTAGAAAGAAAAATGTAGCCCAATACTAAAATTATGTCCTACATGTTACAAGAAGATTGCACACTCTAAAAAGGTAAGTAACATTTTTACTTATCATATATATATAAAAACATTTAAAGGTACAAATAAATAAACAAAGGCATTGTTTCTCTGATCCACCTAGTCCATGCATGACTGATGTGTAGGTTTAGGAAAAGCAAGTGAAATTTCACTATGGGAAAACTATACTCTATTTCCTTTCTCTATTCTGAATAAATCTTGAAGCACAAAAATTTTCTTCTCTTACTTTTCAAAGCCTTCGTATTTCTCATGACAAAAATAAAAACCAAATGTAGTTACAAACAAACAAATGTTTGAGTTGATGTTGAATGTTTGATTTGAAATGTTATTTAAAGATGAAGCAATTTTAGCCTTTGTGTTCTCATTTCAAATAGAGGACTATGGAATATCCACATAATTTTATAATGAATTATTTCTTAACAAAAGTGCTCACATTAGAAATTATTTATATTGGTATTCAACCCACATTTACACGTTTAAGTAACTATTTTAACATTTAGGCCCCTTTAGCGTATCATCAACTCTGAGCAAGGGAGCACTCTCATCTAAATGAATACACATTCATTTAAGAAGAGAATTAGGAAAAAGCACATGATTTGTGATGTTGTTGGGAGAGAGAGCAACAGGACACTGAAACTATCATATCAGAAATTTGGTGATATATCCTACAAGTCTTACAATGATTGTGGAGCCTTTTCCATGTCACTTGTGACCACATCATCTGTTTCCTTCTGAGGGGTCCTACGTCTTCCCTAGTCTTCTTTTTTACCATTAATATACTTGTAGGACTTCTCAGTGTTCCTTTTGACCTCCCTGGCTAGGTTAAATTCAAACTGTCCCTTGGTGTTCCTAGCTAGATCTCTAGCTGTTTGGACAGCTTCCTTATATACCCCCTATTCTAGCTGTCCTCCCTTCCACTCCTTGTAGAGTTTCTGTGTGACAGCATGTCCAGACGGACATCCTAGCACTCTTCCCCGCTTTTGTCTTTGTTGGTATACGTTGCTCCTGGACACAGAGGAGGTGATTCTTGAATACTAACTTTGAATACTAATTCAGTGCCCCCCTCAGCAACTTTGCTTATGACACAAAGCTGTGTGGTGTGGTGGACATGGGGGAGGGATGGGTTGTTATTCAGAGGGACCTGGACAGGCTTGCATCATGAGCCAGTGCCAACCTCATGAGATTCAACAAGGCCAAGCACAAGGTCCTGCAATGGGGTTGAGGCAATCCCAGGTGCAAATACAGACTGGTTGGTGAACAGGTTGAAAGCAGCCTGGAGGAGGACTCGGGGGTGTTGGTCAACAAAAAACTCAATGTGAGCTGGCAATGCTCATTTGCAGACCAGAAAGCCTGCATCAAGAAAAGTGGGTTGAGGGAGGTGATCCTACCCCTCTGTTCTGCTTCATGAGACCCCATCTGGAGTACTGTGTCCAGTTCTGGAGCCCCCAACAAGGGAAGATATTGAACTGTTGGAATGTGTCCAGAGGAGGACCATGAGGATGACTGGAGGGCTGGAACACCTCTCCTATAGGGACAGGCTGAGAGAGTTGGGGCTGTTCAGCCTACAGAAGAGGAGACGCTGGGGAGATCTTGTAGTGCTCTTCCAGTACCTGAAAGGGGCCTACGGGAAAGCTGGGGAGAGAATGTTTCCAAGGGTTTGTAGTGGTAGGTCCAGGGGTAATGGTTACAAGCTGGAAGAGGGGAGGTTTAGACTGGAAGTCAGGAGGAAGTTTTTCCTGATGAGGGTTGTGAGACACTGGAACAGGTTGTCCAGGGAGTTTGTGCCCTCTCTGGAAGTGTTGAAGGCCAGATTGGATGGGGACTTGAGCAACCTGGTGTAGTGCAGGGTGTCCCTGCTCATGGCAGGGCGATTGAAACTAAATGATCTTTAAAGTCCATTTCAACCTGAACCATTCTATGTATATATGGAAGTATAGATGTCCTTGCAATGGTAGAGGTTAAAATGTAAAAGGAAAATGAGTAAAATATTTAGGTTTAGGAAAAGTTATAAAATCAAACTATTAATTTTAAACCATATTTTCTTCTGAAATACCTTTTTGCCAGCATCAATATATTTTTAAAAGAACCCCACACGTTCAAAATCAAAGACAGGCTTTGCTTTAGTGTTGTGGTTGTTCTATGGTTATGATCAACTTTAGACTTGCGCATGGAGATATTGACATAAAATAAATGTATGGAATATAACTGTCATGATGTAGACGGACTTCAATTTATAGAAAGAATAAGTCTTGCAGATGAGATTTTTTGTCCTTCTAGCTCAAAAAATGAAACTGACAGAAAATTAAAACCATTCTTTTCTTACAGTTCATCATTTTCAAAGAGTAATATATATGCTACTCAGTTGTATAGTACTCAGAATTGTTTCAATACTTAGTTGGTTACAAGGGAGTACATTGTTAATATGAATCTAGTTTAGGACTCACTTGATTATAGCATATACAAAATGAAAATATATTTGCAATTGTAATTAATTCTATAGCTGCTTCAGGGTGGAGGTTGGATTTGACATTTCCAATAAGAGGTGGGTGGTACCTTGTGTCAAGTCTGAAGATATTATTCTCAGAGAATAAAATGTGCTGAAGTCACATTTGCCTTCCTAGTTTTGTCTTGGAGAATGAGAAATCTGATGTCTCTCTTCCATTACTTGTGCAGGAGAACTTGAATTGGAATTTTCCAAAACAAATGATTAATGTGTAAGAGTTTGCAATTTAATACTCTTTTTTCCTGCATAAGCAGATCCTTTTTCAGCAACTGATTTAACATATAAATTGGCTAAACTTGGCAAAAGTTTAGAATATTTAACAGGATACAGATGGCAGAGCAGAAAGCAATATCCAGAGATTTGGTGACTTGAAAGCTCTTTAGCCCTTCACCAGCTGCTTTGGCTCAAGTGTTAATAAAGACCTTTTAAGAATCAGTAAGTGTACCTTATGCTATACCTAAGCATTGCCCACCCAACCAAATTGACACCAAAAACAAAAGCAACCATATGGTTTTAAGTATATTAATGAACAGGGCACTACAGTTCAATACTCAAGATTAACTATGTTAATTTAATATGATCGATTTCTTCCAGATTGCTAATTTCCATTGGCCATCTATTACAGCAAAATATACTTCGTCCAGACAGTGAATGCCTGAGTATAGAGAAAAATAGAAAAGATACTTTCTTTACAAAATATAATTAAGTCATAGTCAATATATTTTAGCTATTTGATTCATAAAGCAACCTGAGCTGCAGTTAGCAGTTAAGTTCTTTGGGGCTGTGAGTGTTCTAAATGTTGTATTCAGTTTGTGAAGAATGATTGCTAATTACAAGGCTCAGATTATATTGCAGGAATTTAAGGACTGGCGTCTCAGTGTAATACAGCATCATAGAACCTTAAATAATGTCTTTGTTTCCAGCAGTCTGTACTTGATATACGTATCCTAAAGACCTTAATAAAATAATTTCATATGACATTTTTTTAAAGCTGTTGAAAGATGTTTCAAAATCACTGCTACTTACTGTTATCAGGGACTTCAATTTTCCCGATATCTGTTGGAAATACAGTACAGCAAAGAGAAAGCAGTATCAGAGGTTCCTGAAATCTATGGAAGATAACTTTCTGACACAATTGGTGAGGGAGCCAACTGGGGAAGGTGTTCTTTTGGAAACAGGGAAGATCTTGTGGGGAAAGTAAGGATTGGAGGTTAACTAGGGCACAATGATTGTGACATGCATTGAGTTTTCAATCCTTTAAGAAACAAGGAAATTGATTAGTAAAACTGTTAATTCTGAAGAGTGAACTCTTGGTAAGCTGCCATGAAGGACATGGGAGTCCAGGAAGGCTGGACACACTTCAAGAGGGAAGTCTTAAAGGCACAGGAGCAAACTGCCCCAGTGTGCTGAAAAGTGGGCCTCGTTGAGCAGGGAGATTTTGCAAGAACGTAGTAAAAAAAAGTATCAACTTTGGAAAGAGGGGCAGTTCACTTATGAAGTGTTTAAGGACATTGTAAGATCATGTATAAAGGGAATTAGAGATGCAAAATCTCAGAACTTAATCTGCCTAAATCTGATAAAGATAATATAAAGTGGTTCTATAAATACATTAACAATAAAAGAAAGGCCAAGGAAGATATCCTCTCCTTATTGGATAAAGTGGGGGGAACATAGTAATTGAAGAGAGGGAAAAGGCTGAGGTACTTAACACCTTGTTTGCCTCAGTCTTTAACGAAACGCTGGCCATCCTCAGGGTGACTGGAATTCTGAGTGGCTAAACAGGGACGGGGATCAGAATATCCCTCTTGTAATTGAGGAGGAAGTAATTAGTGATCTATTGTGCAATTCAGATCCTAAAAAATCTATCAGTCTAAATGGGATTCATCCAGATTGCATAAGAAGTCAGTGCAACAGCTAGCTAGGCTGCTCTCCATCATTTATCATTGGTCCTGTATAACTGGAGAGGTCCCAGATGAGTGGAGGTTGGCCAATGTGGTGCCCAGCCACAGGAAGGTCTAGAAGAAGGATCAAGGGAACTATAGACCTGTCAGCTCGACGTCAGTGCCTGGCAAGATTATGAAGCTGATCAACCTGAGTGTCATTGAGCAGTATGTGTAAGACTACCAGGGGATCAGGGCCAGCCAGCATGGCTTTACAGGGGAATGTCTTGCTTAACTAATCTGATCTTATTCTATAACTGGGTGAGCCACCATGTCAATGAGAAGAAAGCTGTGGATGTGGTCTACCTAGACTTCAGCAAAACCTGTGACACAGTCTCCCACAGCACCCTCCTGGAAAAGCTGGCAGCCCATGGGTTGGATGGGTACACCCTCTGCTGGGTAAAAAGTGGCTGGATGACTGGGCATAGAGTGGTGGTGAATGATGCCGCATCCAGTTGGTATCCAGTGATCAGTGGTGTCCCCCAGGGATCAGTGCTGGGCCCCGTACTGTTCAACAACTTTATTGATGACCTGGGTGAGGGGATCAAGTCTATACTCAGTAAATTCGTGAAGGAACACCAAATTGTGGGGGTAATGTTGATCTACTGGAGGGAAGATGCTGCAGAAAGATCCTGACAGGCTAGGTCTATGGTCAGAAGCCAAGGATGAGATTAAATAAGACATTTTGGCTACAATAACCCCAGCAGAGCTACAGACTGGGAGATGAATGGCTGGAGAGCAGTCTGGCAGAGAGGGGCCTGGGAGTAGTCATCAACAACTGACTGAGTATGAGCCAGCAGTGTGCCCAGGTGGCACAAAAGGCCAATGGCATCATGGCTTCTACCAGGAATAGTGTGGCCAGTAGGACTAGGGATGTAATTCGCGTGTACTTGCCACTGGTAAGGCCTCACCTTGAGTACTGTGTGAAGTTCAGGGCCCCTTGCCTCAGGAAAGACTTTGAGGTTCTGGAGGGGGTCCAGAGGCAAGCAATGAGGCTGGTGAAGGGACTAAAGGGAAAGTCTTATGAAAAGAGGCTGAAGTAGCTACAACTACCTGAATGGATGTTGCAGACAGGTTTGGGACTGGCTCATCTCCCAGGCAACAAGTGGTAGGAAGAGTGGGAATAGTCTGAAGGTGCACCATGGCAGGTTCACGTTGGATATTAGGAATCATTTCTTCATGCAAAGGGTGATCAGACACTGGAACGGACTTCACTGGGAAGTGGTGGAGTTTCCATCCCTGGAGACATTTAAGAAAAGACCGAATGTGGCACTTAGTGCCATGGTCTAGGTTGTGTTGGTGTTGGATCACAGGCTGGACATGATGATTTCAGGGTTCTTTTCCAGTTACAGTAATTGTAAATAAAATAAAACCTGAAGCATAAACAATGGAGTGAATTACAATTGTAAATAGACTCTCAGGGCATGAGATGTTGTAGGAAGTGTCCTAACAATACTCCATGCTTTCCTTTGGCAAAGACTTGTTACTCCACTCAGAGAACTGTGTGGCTGTGTATACCAGGAGTAGTATTACTGCAACTGTTCACAGTATGTAAAATTCTGAAATCTTGTTTCTCTAAATAAAAAGAAAATATATGAAACCAATATACTCCATCACAATAGTGCTGACAACTATGATAAATCAAACAAACAAATAAAACTTTATTTGTTCAGCCATACATATGAATTAGTTAAACAAAGTTATATTTGTAATGCTTTCATGTAAGATGAATTTATTTTTATTAAGATTAGTTATTCTACAAGATTTTCACTTTAAATTAGTCTTTGGCATCAAACATATTTTTCATGTTGTAATCAAAGGGGAACTCTACCTTTTTTCTACATCTAGGGCAGGAAACCTTTCAGCATCTATTGATTATCTTTTTAAACTTTCTATTCTATTACACTTCCTCTTCTCCTTTGTTAACTTTGAAGTAATATATAGACTCTTGTGTTCTATTGACTCCCACTGAATATTTCCCCTAAGGTCACCTGTTACTCATGTTCTTCTTTTTCTTTCTTCAACCAAAACCCCTCTGTAGTTACAGAAATTGTAATTCCCTTCTTCACTCACAGACTCTTCTCTTAAAGACAATCTGTATTTATGTCATAACAGCACACTGAGCTCTAGAGAATGTTTAATTACATAGCACACTGCTGGATCACTCTTTTTAGATTTTGAAAGATTGATGGTTGAACTAGGTGATCTTGGAAGTCTCATCCAAGCCTAATAATTCTATGATTCTATGTTTACTAGGCTAGGGATATACCACAGGAAGTTGGTCCTTCAGAAAGGCACAGACGCTTCTGGATCATTTCTTACATGTACTGAAATTGGTTGCAATTCCCCTCTTCTCCATACAAGTCTCTGGTGCCTGACAGATGGGAAACAAATTTCATAACATTGGAGGTCATCCAATATCCATAAAGTTGTTTTGCATACAGTTGAAATGGAGCTCGTGTGTTTTATAGGCCTAGTTCTCAAGCTTGTCATTGTCTCTCTGGATGGCCTCCCTTCTCTCCACTGTTGACTACAAAGCATAGCTTGGTGTCACTCCAAATGTGTGACCCAATGCCTCTGCCCATGTCAGTAACAAAGATGATAAACAGCACCAAACTGAAACCAACCCCCTGAGGAATGTCTCTGCCACTCATAAATGATCTCCATTTGATCAGGAAGCCATTGATCACAAATATTTAAGTGAGACCATCTAGACAACTTATCCATTGAGCAGTTCATTGGTCAAATCCATGTGTCTCTATTTTAGAGACAGCATTTTAATTCAGGATAAGGTCAAATGCATTGCTAAAGTCCAGTTAGGTGACATCAGTTTCTTTCCCTTATCTATCAATGGTGTAACACTGTTGTAGAATTAATCAGGTACTATCTTCCCTGAGTGAAGCTCTGCTGGATGTTACCAGTCATCTCATTGTTTTCCATGTACTTAAGCATAGTTTTCAAACAGATCATATCCATGATCTTTCCAGGCATAGAAGTTTGACTTACTGATCTGTAGATCCCTGGATCACTTTTTCCCCCCTTCAGAAATTCAGAATTTCTCTGTTTCCAGTCAGTCAGAGCTTCAGCAGAATGCCATGATTTCTCAGATATGATGGATAATGGCCTAACAACTTCACCTACCATTTCCCTCAGGGCCCCCTTTAAAGTATCTTATTACATCCCAAAAATTTGTGAATCTTCTTTTATACAGTTACAATCTTGATCTGCCTCTGCCTCTGCAATGGGTGCTACTTCCTTATCTTGGTCCCAGCCTGAGTCTTTTGAGACTTGTGTGGCATGGTTTGAGAACTTTCCAGTGAAGATGAAGGCAAAAATATCTTTTAACTTTTTTATCTTTTACTTCTCCGTATCCCAGTTAACCCAGGCACCTGTTTTCTTCTGGAAACTATTTTTTTTTTACAGTGGAACTATAGAGGCTTTCCCTCTTGCCCTCGATGTCCCTGTTCAGACACAATTCCGTATGGGCTTTAACTTCTCTAACTTGATTTGTGGCTGTGCATACGATTCCTCAAAATTCTTCCCAGGCTACCACAGTCTTGTTTCTACTCTCTGTAGGCTTCCTTCTTGTGACTAAGTTTGTGCAGGAGTTCCTTGTTCATCCATGCAAATGCCATGCTTTTGAGCTAGGACAAGGTGGTCTTTGAATATTAGAGAGACTTCTCTGATTTCCAGTCCCTTCATGACTCTGTCTCTCCTTGCTACCCTAGGGATGTTAAACTCCACCAACTCATGATGTCTACAGCCAAGGTTTCTCTTGAATTACATGTTCTCCACCATCCCATCCTTGCTGGTGAGGACAAGGTCCAGAATAGCACTTCTCATTTTTAGCTCTATCACTTGGAGGAGTAAGGTAAAATTAATCCACCCCAGGAATTTTCTGAATTGCTTAATCTCTGCTGTATTGTTCCTCCAAGAGTTGTTGGTGTGGTTAAAGTCTCCCATGAAGATCAGGGCTTGTGAACAAGAGGCCACTCCCGTCTGTCTATAAAAGGGCCTCATTCACTTGGTCATCTTGGCCAGGTGGTCTGTAGCAGAACCCCACAATAATGTATACTGCCCTCCCTTTTACCCATACACTCTAATTTATTTTTTTTTAATTTGCCAGTGTTACATGCACTCCATCTGTCATTAACACAGAAGACTACACTCCTCATCACCCCTGTCTATCCTTCTTAAAAAGCTTATACACCTGTAATCTAACTCTTCAGTCATATAAGTCAGCCTACCGTGTCTCCATGACATCAGTGAGGTCATAGCTCTACATGCAGATGCACATCTCCAACTCTTCTTTACTGCCCTTCTTCTTGCTATTGCTCTTGTTTATAGCTGAGCAGATGTAATTTAGTATGGAATATCCCATTTGTCATTTTGAGTCAATCTTTCTGGCTATATTCTTTCAAAAGATTCTCTCAAATCCTAGTCTGCTGAGGGTGGTCATAATGTTGGAGACACAGCCTGTTTACTATGTTAGCACTTCTGAGCAGTAGCTGGTGGGTCTGTCTCTAAATTTTTTTCAGTAATATTAAAAACTAGTAAAGAAAAAGACAAGACTACAGAATATGAATGAGAAGAAGCCAGACTGATGCTTGATAGTACTTAAAGGGTAATTGTACAATGAAAATAAATCACAGCGTCAGGTAGCAAGTGATAAATTAAGAGAAAGAAAGTAAGTACAGTTGAATAAAAGTTCAGTTTAATCCAAGTGGAATGTGTCATCAAAATGTGGTACCGTGTCTGGCACTACTGTTCTTTCTAGTTGTATTGGGGTAGAGTTATTTTTTTTCATAGTAGCTTGTATGGTCTTTTGGACTTTCTATGAAAATAGTCTTGATGATATCATCATGTTTTTGTTACTGCTAAGCAATTCTCATACAGCATCAAGACTGTTTCTCCTTTCCATGCTGTCCTGAAAAAGTGTAGGCTGAGGGTGCACATGATGTTGGGAGAGCATATGGCTGGGATAGCCAAGACTAGCTGACCAAAAGGATATCCTGCACCATGGTCAGCAGTAAAGTGTTGAGGGAAGGAGGAAGGGAAGACAGAGCTATGGCATGTTTCTCCCCAAGTAGCCAAAGCTGAGCTTTTCTGGAGATGGCTGAACACCCATCTGCTGATGAGAATGACAATTAATTCCTTACCTTATTTTTCCTACTAACTTATTTCATTTCAATCTAAGAGTTTTTTTTTTTTCACTTTTACCCTTTCAGGTCTCTATCTCATCTTGATACAGGTTATTGCACAGGTGTCTCTGTGTGGCTCAGCCATCAACTAGATTTAAAGGAAAGCAATTCACTTTTGCATCCCAGCATGGGACTCAAAGCATTTGAGATAATGACAGATTTGACTGTAGCAGGTTATAACAAACTCATAGCTGTTTAGCTACTAGTTGGCATGTTCTTGTTCTTGACATGGGGTTTATCTTACTGTATGTTGAAGACTAGTGCTGGATAGTGGTTGCTTTTTTTTTGCTTTCGCTCTTTGCTGTATTCCGTACCATCTTTACTCGGCCTGGGAACAATATCAAAACATCAACAGTCGGGGTACTGCTGTTCTTTGTATGCTGCTGTACGAGGCGAACTGAGACTTCAGTATGAACTCACATTAAATGGACTGTGAACTGTGAATAAGTGCCTATGGGAGAAGTACATTTTGAAGCACCTGTTGCCATGGTTATGCACATATCACAGCAGATGCACTCCTGAAGTGACTGATAAGTCTTCTTATCTCTGTCTGTGGATAACATCAAGTGTTCTATAGCCATGGAAGAGTTTGAGCCTCAGTGGGCATGCTCTCATAAAGACTGTGGCAAATTTGAGTTCTACCAAATTACATGACACATATAATATTATTTTTCAGCATGTGCAGATTGATAAGATATAAGAACATTTTTCCAATGGACAATTGTGTCTAAGTTCCTGAGTTCATGTTAGTTTTCACAGACACAGCTACAATGTGCTCCAGAATTTGGTAGAAACCCAGATTCAGTGCATCATTCATGTTACCTTAAAATATTAATTATTTTAACAATCAAATGTTCCTACAAAGATATTTGATAACTCATTTTAGCATGGCATATGACTTTTTCCCACACAAGGTTTATTAAAGGTGAATTTGAAACACACATAATTGTTTCATCTTTATGTTGTATTTAAAAATAGTATTGATAACTTTGATTTTGGTTTTTGGTTTGGATTTGATGACTACATGCAGTACACAATTACAAGACAGCACCAAATCTGCAGTTACTAAGAAGTTTATACCTTACCTGAGAATGTAAATTTCAAGTTATTGTAATAATTGACTATAAGATTTTGCACTCTACATGCCCACAGGTCTACAGTTTCTTCCTTTTCTTTTTCAAACATCTCACTTTGACCAAAGACATTTTCAGGTATAGAAAACCACTGATTAAGTTTTGCCTTTTTTGATGAAAAATATAGCATATTTTTCTCTACAACTGAGTATTCTACTTTCTTCTCTGCATCTTATTTAACTTTTTTACAAGCTGGAATATTTAACATGATTGACAGAGATGACATATATTAGATGAAAAGGTAGAACATTTTTATGGAGAGGCCATTGTCCCTTGTAAGAAAAGAACCAGCCAGTATTAGTTTAAGATTAAATACTTCACATTCCCTCAACCAGGAAAATAAATACATTGGTGATGTAATTCAGCACAGCTCTACTGTCTTCAGTGAAGCTCTGCCAATTTTATAAAAATTGTGAGTATACATTCTGCACTCCTGTTGAGTGGATTGAATAGGGTTTATTGTCACTTTTCCATTGTAAATGCTGAAATAGTGCTTATTGTCCTTTTCAACTGAATGTTATTGAACACTTCTATGGCAATTTTTTATCATCTGTGCTGCTCAAGAAAATATGGTATTGAGAAAATAATTTCTAACCAGTGACTGAAAGAAAATATTTATTTTAAGAAGAGCTGTCAGTGATCATAAGGAATAAATTTCAAAAAAATCACTGAACTTCACCACATACAGGACAGCTTTTTTAAAAGGATCTGAGGGCTGTCACTCAGAAATGGACAATGTAATTATAATGCGAAGGAAAAGCTGCATTCAGAGAGTTACAATTTTTAGTGGTGAGTTTCAGAAACCATAGCAGAAGTCATAAAAGCAAACTCTCAATTCACAAAAGTTAGAAGCAGGTGGGTTTATTCAGTTCTGGGCAGACAGGGGATACTTCCATCTAGGATGTGCATCAGGGTTTAAGCTTTTTGGATTTATATGACAGGATCTCATAAGCATCACTTCTCCATGCATACGTATTAGAGGGTCAGAGCATCATGAACATGCACCATGCCTTTAACTCCTTACACTTGCGCTTGATTATTTCCACCTGAGGGTCCTGGATTGGGGGTCCTAGAGACCTCTTTCACAGTAAACCCTTTGCCTTGACTTGCTTGGCACAAATTGTTGTTGTGATGTTCCAGTCATTGACTGCAAAACATGCCAGTACCAGGCTCTTGTCCTTGGGATAACAAGAAGTCTCTGTTAATTGGTCTTTCCTATCTTGAAGTTGTTTGCTCTCCTTTCCAGTCTCCATTGATTGGCTCCTTCTATCTTGCAGCTGCATGCTCCCTTCTCCAGCCTCCATTATGACTGCAGCATGTTTCTTCCTCTCACATAAATTTTGGCTATGAATTACAAGTTTAACTACTAAACTATAGGTTACAGTTCACTATATGCCTTATTTCAGTTAAGGCTACAGGAATACCCTCTTAGCTCTCTTTTTAAGTTTACATGGCCACAGTCAAATGAAAAATTTTAATCATGTATTGTAAGTGCAATTAATAATAATGAATAGAAATGTAATGATAATATTTTAGACAAAAAAGGATACACAAAAATAAGTATCCTCAGTCCTGGATTCGAACCAGTTAAGAATAATATAATACATGAAATCACTCTCCTGCACACATCAAACTATCCTAAAAGTTCAAAGCAGAAGGTATTCATACTGACTCTGTAGTCAGAACACTTTATTTTCCACAGCAGAGATGTTTTTTAGTGATTAATTTTTAAATAAAAGGCTCTAATACGCAAAGATGAGAAGCAGGAAGGAAATTGTTTAAACCAAAACATGTGCCAGCACATAACAGAGTGTTCTGTGATAGACTATATATTATGACTTAGTATTTTGGACTGTTCCCAGTAAAACAAGATAATAAGGTTCCAATTAGAAATGATTATTTTATGTGATTGAAAATGAATAGTGATTTATGAGTTTCCTTGTATTACTTAATAACATCAGATGAGTAGGTTTTTCCATTTGTCATGCTCCTAATCAAGGTAAAAACATTTCTGTTCACTCCATAATCATCCACACACAATAAGGCAGGAGACAAAATTCTTATTGATCTACTAGATGAAATGTAGTTTCTTTACTATTTCAGAAAGAAACAACTGTGACACAATGTTCATTAAACTCAATGAATATAGAAGTTTGTAAATACTTCACTAATTTTTGGATATGACTCTATAAAATTTCAGTAGGAGTTGTTAATTCAACAGTTTACTCTGGATGTGGGTCTCAAGGTTTACACAATTTGCAGGAGGTAAGTTTTAGTTTGGGTTAGACTCCAGCAACTTGTTCCTGGTAGTAAATCTTCATTTTGTTCTGAAATGATCACATCTAGAAACCATCACAGAACTCCTCAGAACTTGCTCATTTGCATTGCTGGAAATGTTAATTTTACTTTCTCATGAGCTGCTAGGTTTTCTTTTACTAGACAGTAAGAAAATTGAAGAAAAATGTTTCAAATGAAGCAAAGTACTATTTTTTATTTCCTATCTAGTTTTTGAGAGTAAGACATGCATAATGTGGAGAAATAAACAGGTGTCAAAAGATACTCATGCAAATATATTTTTTCCCTAGTAAAGTTCACCATTTCTCCTCAAGCTTATTTGTGGTTAAGAACATTTAAAAGGTGTTTTAACCATAAAATCTCTGAAGCTGGGATATATTTGGGAGTAAAGAGAAGCAATCAAATTGTAACAGCATAAAGCAATGCATAGGCTGCATTTAAATATAAAAGAGCAAGAGATATCTATCTTTCTGGTGGCTTCTGTTAAGCTTTATATTGTTGACCATGCTTGTACTGGTTTAGCAAGGGAGTCTACATTGGTTTGGGTTGGTGCCAGAAGAGAAAGTGTGTGTGTGTGGGGGGGAGATATGGCAGCAATACAGCACAAAATACACATTTGTGCTTGTGGAAGTGTTCCTTTTCCCGATCCTCATACAGACATCAGCAGTCCTTGATGTCTCCACCACACTTGTAGCTCCCGTAGGCTTGGGGCTCTTCTTTGAGGCTACAGCAGTGTCAAACATGGAGGACACAACAGAATTCCAGACACTCTCTTTGTTTGCCAAAGGCTTAGGAGATCAGTACTTGTGATCTCTCTTTCTCTTAAGAGAGGCTTCTCTCAGACTCTCAGTGGCAGAGTATACAGGATCTTTGCCAGCCCAGTGGAGACAAGCCACACATGGTGCTGCTTATGTGGAGCCATCCCTGTTATGGAGAATAGGCTTTTTGGAGTTTCATCCAAGGGCTTTCTACAGGCCTTACTCAGAGCCTTTCTTTGTTTACACTGCGGGTCAGGCACTAAGGGAGGTAGAGGGTTAAGAGCTCACCTCTGTCTGACATCTTCAAAGGCGTTTGCTGTTAAGTGGCTATATGGAGGAGCTGCCCTTACTCTGGTCCATTGCCAAGGTCAGGAAAGAGCTGGTGTGGTTTTTCTGTATCTGAGCAATCAGTGAAAGAGGGGAGGGCTGCAGGTTCACCCCACATAAGGGGGTTTTCAGGTGCAGAGACAAGCTTGTCTCTTTGGCCTCTCTGTGTTCAAGCTCTTGTGCAAAAGAGGGACATGACTACCCCAGCAGCAGAGTTGCAGCTGGGCTGGGACTTTTTTCTACCTTTCGGTGGCAGGGGGTTGAGAGTCATTGCTCACCACTCCCACCCTTGGGGGTGGGGGGAAGCCCTCTCCTAGAGGAGTAACCTGTTTCTGAAGAAGTGTCACAGCTGAAGCAGGAGGAAAGTTGAAGATTGCACAGATGCAAGATTAAGGAAGGGAAAGGAAGGGAGGAAGTACCTTTCCTTGTGGACCCTGTCCACCAATTACCTGTAGAGTCCACACACTGATGCAGGAGGTCTAGGAAAGCTATTTCCAGCTTCAAAATAAAATGTTTTTTCGGCATAAAAGCACCAAACCTAATATTTGAAAATCTGGTAATTTTCAATCCAGCACACTTGTTTACCAATACTATTTTCTATTGCTTTTTGGCAGCTACATGATCCTTTGAGAAACTTTGTCTTTATTTTTGTCCATGGAAAAGCTTAGTGAGGGAATGCACCTGCAATGTATTGTTAGGCATCCATTTTGCTATGCAAAATCCCATTACAGTAATGTGCTAAATATTTACTCTAAGGTCAGTGAAATAAGTATGTTTACACTTACAGTATGATCAGTGATTATAGTTTTAATTTATGATTTTAAGAGCTGTAGCTGTATTATATATTACATAACACTGAACAAGTGTCAGTATCTATATTGTGTTTTCTTTAAGATATGCTTTCCTTTCTAAATGTATATCAAATGACACTACTTATAAATTATCCCAATTATTTCATAAAATTTTACAGTATCCTGCATTGAATATTTGCCTGATATACCCTGAATCAGAAAATCTCTGTTTAAAAGAAGTAAGAGTATTTCACCTTTTCAGTTGCACTGACATGGAATAGGTTGCCTGTATTTTCAAAGATTGCATATGCATTTGAATTCTTGACATCAAAATTGGTTATTTTTCTTCTTTCAACCTCCTTCTTATTTTTCTCCTTCAAACAGAGTAATCCTGACAGTATTTTAGCTTGCTTGATTTGTAGGGAGGGCTTTAGTTGCTTTCAGTTGTGTAATTGTTATAAATGACATTGCACTGATATTCCACAATTGAAGTCCATGAATTGTGTAATGGTCCTTTAATATTTGCTTGAGCAAGTTCTCCTCTTACTCTGAACTAGATTTTCTTCTTAAATATTTTGTCATTACTACATTACCAGAACACCTGCCCTTATTTTGGTCATTCTGTATCTGCTGAGTATGTATAAAGCATGTATAAAGCCAGTCCAGGAAACTGAGACAAGGCAGTCTATATCTGTTATATTGGCTTTATCCTGCAAGAATTCAGCAATTATACAGCATACATATTTTTAACTAAATAGCCAGCATACTTTAATCCCACAAACATGTATATCTGCTAATACGATTTCAACAAAAGAATCTAGCAAGTAAAATCAATCTGAGTGTTCCCTTGCAATGAAAGTTGTATTCATTTTCCTTTTTTGTACTTCTCCCAGATCACAGCTGTCCATTGTTTGTTGTGATACATATATATATATTTGTATATATACACTATGGAATGTATAATCTCATTAAAGAAGAAGAGCCTTTTCTTTACCTTTTTATATCTTTTTAATATTCTGAGGATTTAGTGAGCTGTGAACTGAGTGATGCAGCACCAAGACAGAAAAGGTAAACTGCAGAGTCACAAACAGAATTGAAGTAAGACAACTAATTTCTTCAGAGGAAATACATGGGTAAACTGTTTTTGAAACCAAAGGTTAAGTATGAAGAAGCAGATCTTTAAGAGGTAATGCACACAACAGCACTGGACAATTGATAAAACAGAAGCAGAGGTCATAACTTCATATCCAACTCATAAGGCAAAATTTGTAATATTTTAAAGCCTGATTCCTTTGTATGACCCACCATTGTCTAGCCAATCACTTGAAATATTTTGAATGTAATGAAGTGTATATGGTAAATAAAAGTAGTCTGCTCCTGGCTGGTGAACTGAGGTGGATACGTTTTCACACAGTATCACAGTAATGATGAGGCTGGAAAAGACCTTAAAGATCATCCAGTCAGACCTAAAACCAACCAAGTAAACGTCACATCTAACATCTAGATCATGCCACTCAGCACTTCATTCAGACTAACCTTGAAACCTCTAGAGATGGTGACTCGATCACCTCCATGGGCAACCCGTTCCAAAATCAGATAACTCTTTCAGTGAAAACCTTTTCCTAATGTCAAGTCTAAACCTACCCCGATGGAGCCTAAGACTCCAGTGTCCAGCGAGAAAAGACTGAGCCCTGCCTGACTACAACCAACTTTTATATAGTTACAGACAGCGATAAGGTCACCCCTGAGCCTCCTCTTTTCATGGCTAAACAGACGCAGCTCCATCAGCCTCTCCTTGTAGGGCATACCTTCCAGTCCCTTTACCATTCTAGTTGCTCTTCTCTGGACTCGTTCCAGCATGTACCTCAACAACCTTCCTAAACTGAGGGGCCCAGAACTGAAAACAATACTCCAGTGTGGTCTAACCAGTGCCAAATACAGGGGGAGGGTAACATGTTATTCTACTACACCGCCAAAGGGTTCTCACAGTACCCAGCTCTCTTCCTTGTCTGAATGTACAGCAACCTCCAGCAATCTGCAGCATATGTTCCTTTTAGCATCTTTGGTAGTGATGGTAGTTATTGTACGTGCAATAGAATACATCTTATATCACACTTGATTTAGGTACAGGCAGTGCTTTTATCTACCATCACATAAAATATATCCACTATTTGGATTCTTATTGCCAAACACAAGAGAGTAGTAAATTACTGGTAAATTACCGGATTAGCAATCTTCTGATTTTTTAATTAGAAGTATTATTTTTTCCCATATGTAAGGAGGCATTTCTTCGTTTTTTTTGGGTTTTTTTAAAACTTTAATAATCAACATAGCATCAAAATATAAAAGAAACAAAATTGGCTCTGCATTTAAAAGAGTGTGAGGTGTTTATTGTATTTGAAGAAAGGACTTGTTATTTTCTAGTTTGCATAAAGACATTTCAATTATCACCTTCTGAATATTCAAGTTTTGATTCTTAACCGAGAAAACACAACAGATACGTATTTGTTCACCTGTCTTATTTCAGGAGTGTGAAAAAGAAAAAAGAAGAGGCATGAGACTCGCAGTAAGTTTTCAAAAGGAAAGGGAATATGACAGCTTAAAAGTAGATGTTACTTTTAGAAAATGCAAAACTTCTCAAAATTCAAGTAAAAGTGTAAACATAGCTTATACATCCCCTTCAGTTCACTATTCCTGACATGGAAGCTTTTTTTTAACATACCAAGTAGAAAAGGTGCTGATATAAAGGCATTTCATTACTTTCTTCATCATATTCTTTCAAGCCTTATATCAGTCACTTGGATACTTTCAAGTGACAGCAAGTCTAAAACACTAAGCACAGACAAGGAATGAAGAAAAAAAATACTGAATAATTTTGCAATATCATATAAGCATGGGTAGGATGTGCTGATTATCTCTTCAAAACTTAAACACTAAAACATTGTTTTAAGATTACTAAAGTTAGAAAACAGCTTTTATATGCCCTTCTAATATATAGATTAAGCTGACACCACTTTCCCTAAAAGGATTGTACCATTTTTGCACATAATTACAAGTATAAATAAAAATTAAATATTATTTTGGCTGGGTTTGACACAAGAAATAAAAGAATAATGACTTCAAGCACACACAAAAATAAGCTAGCCTTGAAGCACAGCATGTAGAACCATGAAGTTATTTCGCACTGGTGGAAATGTCTGTTTATGAGTAAAAGATATATATGCCAGATGTATATGCTGCAAGTCAGAAACATTTCTGAAGTTTGGAAAAATGGACAGTCAGCAACCTTGCAAATTCAACAAATGAAAAAGTCACACCTTGCAGCTGAAGAGGGATAACCCTATGCATTTAGTAAACAAACAGCCCATTTGGTGTGCAGCACTGTAAAGAAAATGCTTGTTGTCTTAGTGGTCAATAAACAAAGAGTCAGCAATATGACCCTTCAAGCAAAGATCAGCACAATGGTACGGCATTAAGTATGCAGTTGTCAGCCTGAAGAAGAGTAGCCACCAGGGGCCATTGTAGCAGTCTACCAGTACCTGAGGGGTCCTGCAGGAAAACTGGAGAAGGGCTTTTTCCAAAAGGATCTGGTGCACAAGAAGGAATTATTACATTTTAGGAATAAATTCCTCTCTATGAGGGTGATGAGACACTGGAACAAATTGCCCAAGGAAGTTCTGGATGTCCCCTTGCTGGAGGTGCTCAAAGCCAGTTTGGATGGAGCCTGGGCAACCTGGTGAAGTGCAAGTTGTCCCTGTCCAAGGCAGGTGTGTTGGAACAAGATAATATCTGAAGTCCTTTACAACCTGAATGATTCTACTATTCTTTAATTCCATTGTGAGGAGGTCTAATGGTGCCACCCTTCCCCTCTGCTCATCAGAAATTAAATACATCTGGGTGTTGTGTATAGTGTTGGATTACGTTGCACAAGAGAGAAATTGAAGTGATTCCCCTAGAGAAGCATAAAGATGATGAAGTGACTCAAACATCTGTTACATGGGTTACATGGGGAAAGCATAGGAGATATAACTGGTTTTAGCTGTAAGTGGGTAAAGATGATTCAAGGGGATCTTATTCTCGTGTGTATATGCCTAAGGGCATATGTGTTAAGGATTAGGAATCAAACTTATCAGTGTTCAGCTACAACAAAAGTGACACTCAACACAAATTGAGATACATGGAAATTACAGAATTATAAGATGAATTGGACTAGAAGGGACCTCAGAAATTCTGAAAACTGAACAAAACAGGGGTTTATTGTGAGGGTTGTTAAACAATGGAATAGGCTAATCAAAGAGAAATAGTGAATAATAGTGGAAATAATGAAAAATACATAGTGGAAATAATGAAAAGTGCTCCTCTGTATGCCTGGGTATAAACATTCATAATTGCAGACCAGCCTCGGTCTATGATTCTGCAATAGGCTTATCAAGAAAATTTCAACAACAACATAAAAAAAAGAAGGAGAGAGGGAGAGAGATGGAAGAAATGGAAGGCAGGATCATGGTTTAATGATTCTGACAAAAATTGCTTTTAAGACTCTTGAAATCATAGAATAACAGAATAACGGAATTATTACATTTAGAAGACACCTTCAAAATCATCAAGTCCAAATGTCAAACTAATGCCACCTTATCCACTAAACCATGTTTCCAAATGCCTGATTTACTTTTTTTAACATCTCCAGGAGCAGCAACTCCAACTTCTCAACTTCTCACAGGACAGTCTGTTCCAATACATGACCACTTTCAGTGATGGATTTTTTCTTAATGTCCAATCTAAACCTCCTCCTGATGCAACTTGAGGTCACTTTCACTTTTCCTATCACAAGTAAGTTGGCAGAAGTTACCGACGCACTCAGCTCTGCAACCACCTTTCAGGCAGTTGTAAAGACTCTCAGCATCCTTTTCTCCAGACTAAACAACCACAGTTCTCTTAGCCACTCCAGGCCTTTCACCAGCTCCACTGATGTTATTTGGACATGCTCCAACAGCTCAATGCCCTTTTTGTAATGAGGTGCCTGAAACTGAGCACAATTGGCCACAATACTTCTGGTGCAGGCCAAGATGCCGCTAACCTTCTTGACCACCTGGGCACACTTCGGGCTCGTGTTCAGCTGGCTGTCAATCAGCATACACAGTTGTTTTCTACTGAGCAGTTCTCCAATCACTCTTCCTCAAGTCTGTATTGTTGCTTGTGGTTATTATGACCAGAGTGTAGGACTTAGCACTTTTTAAGCCTCATACAGTTGATATCGTTCCATTGATCCAGCCTGTCCAGGTCTCTCTACAGAGCTTTCCTACCCTCAAATGGATCAACACACCTGCCCAGTTTGGTGACATCTACTAACTTGCCAAGAATGTGATCAACTACCTCACCCAGATCATTGACAAAGATGTCAAAAACATGATTGGCCACAGTACTGCACCACACCCTCAAATGGATTTCATTTGAATCATTTGTTCATTCATTTGTTATCACAGCTCAGCTATCCAGTCATATTTTACTCTTTAAAGAATGTAGTTATCTAAGCCATGAGCTGCCAGCTTCTCTAGGATAATGCTGTGTCAAATAATGCTGTTTTACTAAAATTTAGGTGAACAACATCTACAGCCTTCCCCTCATCCACTGGGTGGGTCACCTGGTCAAAGAAGGAGCATCCACTTTTAGCTCTTGTTTACGCAGGTTTAAAGCTATTTCTTTGTATCCAATATTGCAATGTTATAGGACAAGGGGCAATGGGTGCAAGCTGGAACATAGGAGGTTCCATATAAATATCAGAAGGAACTTCTTCCCAGTGAGGGTAATGGAACATTGGAACAGGCTGCCCAAGGGTGTTGTGGAGTTTCCTTATCTGGAGGCATTCAACACCAGCCTGAGTGTGTTCCTGTGCAACATGGTCTAGGTGATCCTGCTGTTTTAGGGGGACTGGACTAGATGACCTTTCGAGGTCCCTTCTGATCCCTAATGATTCTATGGTTCTATGGTTATTTCTGTAAATTGACTGAAATTACTCTGAAGGCAATCATAAAATCATGGAATGGCTTAGATTGGAAGGGACATTGGAGATCATCTACTCCAAACTCCTTGTCATGGGTACGGATGCCTCTCAACTAGATCTGCTTGCTCAAGGCCTCATCCAACCTGTCCGTGAACAAATCCATGCAGGCAGCATCTACAACTCTGCAGGCACTCTGTTCCAGAATCTCTTCACCCTTATACTGATAAACTTCTTCCTAAGGTCAACCCTAAACTTAGTGTTCTCCAATTTAAAATGATCTCTCTTTTTCCTGTTGCTGGAAACCCTTGTGAAAAAATCTTCTCCAGCCTTCCTGTAGGTTCCCATCAGGTATTGGAAGGCACCTACATGACAGTCTTCCCTAGGCTGAACGACCCTACCTGCCTCAGTGTATCATCATAGCAAAGGTGTTCCAGCTCCTGGATCTTCTTTGTGGCCCTTCTCTGGACTCACTCCAACAGTTCTATATCCTTCCAGAACTGGATGCAGTGTTCAAGGTCAACATTACAAGAAAACTTCTTTTAAAAAAAATCTTAGTATGAAATAAATTCACTATAGTATAATTAATGTAACAAAATTTATAGAAATCATAAAGTTATCAGTATCAACTTGAATACTAAAAATAGTTTGAAATATATTTTGCATAATGGTTTGTTCTATGGTTTGCATTTTTTGCTAGTGCACACACCTGCCAACTAAATAATATGCCTACTTGAAAGCACTTAAGAGCTTGTAGACATGATCAACTTGTGGCACACAAAGACAGCATGCTCTTGTACCTTTAACACTACATTTTTAAAGACTGATCACCCTTCCTGGACCCCTTTGTCCTTTAGGAGAATCTCCCAAGGACCTCCATCAACCAATATCCTGAACAAGCCAAAACCTACTCCCCAGAAGTTCATCATGGGACTTTGTTGACCCCTATCCTTACTTCACCAAAGACTGAGAACTCATCCATGACTACCACATCCAACAGCAGGTCTTCTTGTTTGTAAAAAGCAGGTATAAATGAGGCTCTTACCTGCGTAGACTTACTTACCTGCTGTCTCAGGAAGTTATCTTCCACAACTTCCTAGACTGTTCTGTCTCTGCTGTGTTGTGTTTCCTTCACATGTCAGGTAAATTCAAGTTCCCTTGAGAACAAGGGGTAGAGGCAGTGAGATTTCTGTCAGCCACCTGTTGAATAGCTCATCTACCTCTTCATCATAGTTGGGTGGTCTGTACAGACTCCCAACATGACATCTGCCTTGTTGAACTTCTTTCTCATCTTTACTCATAGCCACTCAACCATATCATTAGACTGAGTTCAATGCTATGAAAACATTTCCTATTTTTCTGATTTCCCTTCAATTCCTGAAGGGATTGAGGATTGCTCCTGATTCCTTAAGCAATTGTCCCAGTGTTCCAGCATCCCTTTTTTTTGATTTTGTATTTCTTCTCTCAACTTCACCACTTACATATTGTATGATCAATAGTGGTTAATAAACAGTGACATAAACTTTCCTAGTTATGTTACTAACACAGATCCCAGGGAGGCAGTAGGATGGTTCAGTTTGGGTGCTATGTCCTCCTCAGAAGGGAATCATCTATGACAGCTACACTACTATTATTTTTGGTAGAGGTAGTTTTAATGCAAGCTTCTGAGCGCCTTACTCTTGGTTGCTCCTTGGGTGGATCTTCACCTTTGTTCTCGTTTGGCTGACTGTCAAAGAGTTTATCCCAATATGAAATTAACCAAATAATTTAGTTAATTCTATCAATGAGATGAAACAAAAACAAACAGACAAACAAATAAACAAAAAAAAAAAAAGGAGTATGAATACCACTGATACATTGCAGGCAAAATCCACATCCACCTTGATTTGGGAAGAGAAAATACACGTTTTCATTCACTCCACATGAAAGTCCCATACAAAGACATACAGAGATTAATCACATATTCTTTCATAACTAGGCCAAACTGCTATCTCCAGCCCCTCAAAGAGAAGTACATATGCCTCAACACCTGCAGGCATTTTAATGTCCAGTGGTCTGTTCCATGTGTTTTCAAGACATTCCTTCTTTTTCAGCACATTGATTCCTATAGCCAGGAACGAAGGAAGAACTCTCTCCATTTCAGCTAACAATAAAATTGAGACAAAACAGTCCTTCTGCTGGTACTTGAGGTATAACTCTCTCTTCGCTCACCATATTCCCAAGGCAAGATGGTTTCATCTTGCTTTCATCTCTGAACAGACAAAAAAAGTCTTAATTCAGAAAGAGGACAAGGTGGAAATTGAAAACTGGAAGCCTAGTGTAGTGACTCCATAGAAAGAAAAAAAAAGTTAAATAAAGAAGAAGAATGAGCTGGAAATCAAAAACTGGAAGCTCCAAATCATTGTTCCTGTCTTTTTCAGAGCTGAAAACATTTCACAAGTTGCCACAAAAACTTCCAAATGCCTCATACCAAGAAACCTGTTTAAATTTCAAAGTAAGATGCAGGACTTATTGGTTTCAATAACATATAATAAGAGGTTGTTTGCTGTATAATTTTTGCTAGCATGAATCAACTTACATTTATTTCTGACCAAAAATGGCATGGAAATTACTTCCTTAATTCAAAAATATTAAAATAAATTTTAAAATATATATCATAGTTTGCTTTACACTACATGATGCTTCATGCATCTCACATTATAAGGTAGAACCCTAATCCTATCCCATATTCACAAAGCAGTGGATTGGTAGTTAAGTAATGTCAACAGGAAAGAAAATATATAGCTTTGTTATGGCATGGCTTTCTTTTGAATACCCCTTTTATGTTAGATGAATCAGACGTTTAATTTCACATGCAAATCCAATAACTACTATAACATGCAAATCCAATAACTATTATAGTCTATTATAAGATAACTGTAACTAATAACTATATAGTCTATTATAATCTCCCTTAGGAGAGAAAAACTATTGGTTTTCTGTAAATATGGCAAAAAATTATCTAACAGCTCTGAAGTGTATTTTTCCTTTTAGATATATGGCATATTCTATCCATTAAATGCTATTCCTACAAGCACTTCGAATTTTTAAATTCTTACATAAGCTCACCAACATTGTTGAAGCTTTTAGTGCAAAGTATAATGAATGTGGACTCCTTTTGTGATACAAAAAATTTCCCATCACAGGGTTTCTAAAAGAAGGTGTCAGCAGCTTCAGATCACCAGAGATTTTTCCTTTGCTGTTTACTGAGAAAAATGCTGTGCCACAGCTTTGAATGAAGTTCTGCATAAGGAAAGGGGAATTCTTGAAAATGTTACCAAAGTGGTGTGCAAATCCACCAGGGAAAATAGACTGCTGTCATAATATAATTTTTAGTAGATATAATTCATATCTTTCCTTCCATCTCATAGGATTCTTATCAGTAAGAAGATACGTAAACACAAGGTGATTCAGGTCTTGTGTTTGATACTATGCATTTTTCATTCAACCAAATAAGTAAAGAAATATACGCTGAAGAAAATTGTACTGTATCACATTTTGATATATGGAGGCAACAGTGATCCTACTGTTGCTTTCATTTCATTACACTGCTTTCAGAGAGAAAGATAATGCAAGAAAGAGAGAAAGCAAACAGTTTATTTTTTCAATTTCCATAAGCAAAAACTATGGTCAATGGATGCATCCACTGCAGTAGAAATAAATTAACATTGGTCATTAATATTGAAAACTTACAGAACACGCTACAGCAGTAACTACTCCAAAAATACTTCCTCCAATGGGATTTTATTTTTGATTAATTTGAGCATATGGATTTTGATACTGTTTGATGTCGTCAGTCAAACAGTATCTGTAGGAGAAAAGAACAAAATGAAGACTTATTAAAATACAAAAGAAGTTGCAAGTTGAGGAAGAGGGCTTTCATTCCTTGCACAGCACTGCACAGCACCACTCATTTGTCTTTCATTCTTCTCCATTTTACAGCCTTTAATCATTTAGGGACTCTTATCCACACTAAATACTGATGTTTCCGAGTTCATCATTTTATACATCAAAAGCACCTTGACAGGTGCTTGATTCAGTTTGATTATAATGGCTGGTGGTACTCTGAAAGGTACTGCTGACATATAATCACAAAAATCATTTATGTGTTTCCATTTCAGTTGAGTTGTGAACACAGACATCACAAATAAATGCAATGTTTAATCGCAACTTAGAGAATTAATTTTATGGTAATTTTATTTTAACATCTTAGTCTATATATGATCTTTTCCATACCATATGCCTCACAAAATGAAGAAACATCTCCAGAACTAAAAGATTTACGTCTGATTTGCTCAGTTTTAAAATAATGTTTTAGGTTTTCTATAAAAAAGTAAAAAAAAAAAAGTACCCAAACCTTACAGCTGCAGTATGACAGAGAGTTCTTCTCTGCCTCTTTCTTGTCAGGAAAGTAGATATTTAGATATATAAATATGTTTTGCTCTGTTTCAAAATGCAATAATAGTGTATTTCATTATGCAGTCACATTATTAGAAAACGTGATGATGTTTAGAGTATCATTTAATTCATAACAATCAAGCAGGTGTACCTGAGAAACTAGGTCATTGAATAAATCCCATAACATTGAAAATGTGATCAAAACTAGAAAAATTACATCTTCCAGTTCTTCCTTTTTTTTCTAAACCCTGTATGATCAGTAACAACAATCACAGAACCACAAAAATCATGCTATCGTAGAATCATTAGGGATCGGAAGGGACCTCGAAAGATCATGTAGTCCAATCCCCCTGCCCCAGCAAGACCACCCAGACTAAGTAGCACAGGAACATACCCAGATGAATCTTCAACTTCTCCAAAGAAGGAGACTCCACAACCTATTTTAAGCTATTTGTAGGCTATTAATGCCTATAGGATGTTCAGAAGGGATATTTGAGGAAGGAGAGGTACAGTTCTTGCCTTCTACAGCAGAAATGAGTGTGAAAAGCTGTCAAGAGGTCAAAGGCAGGGACCGAAGCTTATGGGTAAGAATTAGAGACTAAGGCCAAAAACAGAACCTTGTTGGTGGTGTTTACTGTAGGCCACCTAACTAAAGATAATCTACTGCTGAAACCTTTATATTCCAGAAACAGGTGTTATCCTGCTCAAGGATTTCAATCACTTCAAAAACTGATGGCAAATTAATCCAGTGAGGTCTGGGCAATCCAAAGGATTCCTGGAATGCATGGAGGATATTTTCCTCTCTAACCTGGACAGGATGATGGGAAAAGGGAGCAGAATACAGCCTCCATAATCTGGCAGGAAATAGTCAGCAACCTATTAAGAATATTATTTATCTGTAGTCCTGATGCAGTGACCCATAATATCCTTCTCTCTAAATTGGAGAGATGTATTTGATAGGTGAATTGTTTGGTAGGTAATGAATTGTTTGAATGGTCATATCCAGATAGTAGTGGTTAATGGCTTGACAGAGACCTATCTAGATGAAGATCAATGACAAGCTGTGTTCCTCAGGAGTCTCTGTAAGGGCCTGACCTGTTGAATGTCTTCATCTTTGGTGCAGACAATGGAGTCAAGTGGACTTTCAGAAATTTTGCAGATGACACCAAACTGAGTGGTGTGGGTGACACACCTGAGGGATGAGTGATATGCAGAGGAAACGAGACAAGCTTTGTGTACTTCATGTAGTTTCAAGAAAGCTAAGCACAAGGTCCTATAGATAGGTCAGAGCAATATCTTGTATCAACACAGGCATAAGGATGGACGCATTGAAAATAGCTACATGGAGAAGAGCTTGAGAACACTGGTGGACATGAGCTGACAACATATGCTCACAGCCCGAAAGGTCAACATTCTCATGGGCAACACCAGAAGAAGCAAAACTTGCAGATTAGTGGCTGTTACCGTGTCATGCTTCTCTGGTATGCAGTCCCCTTTTTTGACCTCTGGATTAGAGTCTCGCTCTGGAACCCTCAGCAGAAGGACATGAACCTGTTGGAGATCCAGAGGAAGGCCAGGAGAAGAGAAAGCATTCCAATACTTAAGGGAGTCCTGCAGGAAAGAGGAGGACAATATTTTCATCATATTCTCTTGCCAAAGCAAAAGGGGTGATGGTTTTAAAATAGAAGATGCCAATGTTAGGCTAAACATAAGTAAGATATTTTTCACGATGAACCACCAGAAGAGGTTGTGCAGAGAGTTGGAAGATGTTCCAAAGCTGGAAACATTTAAGGTCAAGTTGGGCAGATCTCTAAGCCACCTGCAGGAGGGTTGGAGTACATGAGTTGTAGAGGTCTCTTGCAACATAAAGCATTTCATTATCCTGTAATTCTATTTCATATGTCTATATACATTTTCAGTTGGGAGATGGTTTTCTGGAAAATGATCTATCCAGTGGAAGAAGTTAAACATGAAGTAAGAAATATTTATGGCAAATTTAACTGGACTGTAGTTGTTTTCTACATGGTTAGAACTGTTCAATAAAGATAAAACTACAAGGAAATATAACAAATTCACTAACTTAGTTCAGAATGATGGAACAAAAATGTTTTCTCCTCTGCAAGTGCACAACATAAATGTAATCCAACACTTCATTACCTGACAGTGTGAAAAGAATTGCGTCTTCTGCCTCAGCAGCTAAGTGGAGAAATTTTCAGGCTCTGTTGATTGCTTGAACAGGACTGAGGCAAGATTAACCGAGTAATTTAGTTAATGTTGTAATGCTCTGAAGCAAAAATAAAGAGAGGAGTTTCAAAACCCACCTGAAGATTGCAAAAACAGAAAACTAACTCAATTTGGGCAAAAACCCAGAAGGCACATTTAATTCACACAAAACACAATTTCCATGACCAACACATACAAAGATTAAGTCACATATTCTTACATAACTAGGCCAAACTACTGTCTTCATCCCCTCAAAGCGTTCTTTCTCATTGTGGAAACATGGAGTCCATTCAGCCTGTGCTCACATCTCTCAGTACCAATGCATACTTCCTGTTTCATGTGCCAACAGCCAACCATCTATTTCCAGCATGCCAATTCCTACAGACCATGGTTGAGGGAAAGAGTCTCCATTTCAGCAAACATTGGATTGCAGGCAAAACTTTTCACATGCTAATCTCTGAAGATGTAATCCCTTTCTCTCCATTCACCATGTTCCAAGAGCTAGATGTCTACCATGTACAGTCCAGTTCTGTATGTCTCTCCAAACAAAGACAAAAGGGAAGAAGAAGCAGGAAAATAGAAACAGGAAGATCCAGTCCAGTCATACCAGTTCACAGAGTTGCTGTAGCAACTTCCAAATTCTTCAGGCAAGAAACCTACTCAGATTCAAACCACAACATAATGCATAACAGTTTTCAGTTTCCATGTTTTCAGTTTTCAGTGCTCAATCTGTAAAAGAATGCAGTGATTCAAAACCAAATACATCCTATAACATCAAGGGATTCTGAAAATTAAGCAAATAACAAACTCCCCTCTGGATTTCATTAGTGTAGAAAAACCACAAATGTGATAGAAAACCACTATAGATTTCCTTAGAAGTGATAGTAAGGAACTAAAAAAAGGACAGTCTTAATAAGGGTAAATCTTGCTAATTGTAGCTTTTATATAAATGTATTTTTTTCATAAAAGTTTTTGTAAAGCAGGGCAGAGTTGTTTGCTTCATGTTATCACTCTCCCATTGTTCAAATTATATATCTATTTCTATGGAAGACTGTTCCATCAATTCTGTTCAGTTCTGTTTTCTTTATAAAAACATAGATTCAGCTTCCTCAAAAACATGAATTGTATATAATTTGTGGAATGACATGAAAGCTATGTTTAAGAGAGGCTAAATTTAAGGCTAAACAAAAGTTAAGGGATTTGTTTTATTTCTAGAGAAAGAATTGTTACAAATCTTTTCCTATTACAAACCAAAGTTGTCAATTAGCAAAGCAAGTCCTTTCACTTTTCAATAAAGCCAAAATGTTTCTACCTGTGTAGCCAAAATTTATCTTCCATGTATTTGGGGAATATAGTTTTCTAGCTTCAGTTTTACCATTTTTCAACATTTGTATTACACACTAGTTGTTTTCTCTGCCTTGAAATCCACTTTTTCCTAAAATAACTTCTTTCTTTTATCTTTTGTTAGAGAAGTAGAAAGAAACATTGTAAATTAAGCATAATTCATTTTGTATATACAGTGTCAGTGTATATACAGTGCACATTTAACTTGCTAGTCACTTATACTTACTTTTTGTTACTGACCTTTCATTAGAAATGTCACATTCATAGCACGGCTACATAAATCAAATGGATGAGTACTGCTACTGCATGCTGGTTCTGAATCAGACAACAGAAGCTGAACCTGAACTGAACAGAACTGGATGTTCATAGAATCATAGAGCCATTAGTGATCAGAAGGGACCTCGAAAGATCATCTAGTCCAATCCCCCTTCCACAGCAGGATCACCTAGACCAGGTTGCACAGGAATATACCCAGGCAAGTCTTGAATGTCTCCTGAGAAGGAGACTCCACATGCCCCTTGGGCAACCTGTTACAGCTATCTTTGTTCAGGTTAGGTCCTTGAAGAAGTTAGGAAGTAGTAGTTACACAGCTAGTGCAGGTTCATGCCATTTAAAAAATTAAAATAAGTTTTGCTCTTCAAAATGTTGAATCCTTTTATTCTATTTTATATATAATGCTCTAGTCATAATTAATCCTAGAAAAAAAATCTTGTAGTATAAACTGTTATGTATTGTGGTGTTTCAATAACTGATGTATTGAAAGGAAGACCCTGTATCAGAGTAAACAGTCCTAATCTGTCTCTTGAATGTAAGGAACAGCTATTTCATCAGACAGCATGCAGACTGAGCACAGGTAACCACATCTTTGTTAAGCACACAACAACTTGTTACAACAGACAATGTTTCTCCTTGTTTTTGATTCTTGTTTGGTTCTTATAACTGGAGGTGTTTAATAAAAGAGTGGATGTGGCACTGTGCCATGGTCCGGCCATTGTGGTTATGTTCGGTCATAGGCCAGACTTGATGATATCAGAGGTCTTTTTCAACCTCAATAATTCTACAATTTTGTGATTCCAAGCCAGTTCATCTTGAGGCAAATGGAGACAGACTGCTCTTACAGTTTTAACAGTATATATTTGAAGAACAACCAGCATTCATGGACCCTCAAGGCTCCCCTCAAGTGTTTCCTCAAGGCTTCCCTCAACTAATGTCCTGAAGAGGCCTCCAGAAGCCTGTAGTGGTAGTTTTGTTGTTCCCTTTCACCAAGGTTTGAGACCTCAGTCATCTAACGATTGCTGTGCCCTAGATAGTTTGTGACCACCATATGTCCCACAAACTTGTTCACCTTCGGATTCTCTTGGTGTTCCTGGACTTTTTTTTGGTTTTGATTTTGATGGGGTTTTTTTCTGAACACAAGCAGTAATTTTCTGCATGAAATAATAATAGAAATGGAAACTGTGTATTCACTGCTTTTAAACATTTTACTCTTTCTGTCTTAATTTGAACTTAAAGATTATATCCTTGTCTAACCGGACCACCAAGGTTAAATAAGGTTTTTGGCTTTGACAGTGCTCATCTTTAATCTGATGTTTAACATGAAGTCTTGTTTATTCCATAGTTTTTTGCATTCTTCCACTTAGTATGAAATACTTTGTCTTCTGAGCTGCGAGGGGAATTGTCTAAAACTGCTGTTACCTTGTCTTTCAGACCACTCATCAGCCTACACTCTTGTGGAAAATGATGAAGGACACATCTGCTGGATGCTCTATATCACATATTTGGTATATATGTTTCAAACAATTTTGTGTGTGCACTATTCAGTGTATTTTCTATCTTGAAGTTTAGCACAGCACTGAACACAAACATGAACTCATTTGAAAGTCCTAGTTAGTTTTATCATTTCTCAGAGATTTCTCACTACTGCACGTATTTTTCAACAACAATAACAATGTACACACATTTTATATTAAATACTTTCTTAAATTTACAGTCAAAAACTACAATATATTTACTTCAGGGAAAGTTATCTCTGTATGCCATTAAATCCATTCACAATAAGCAAACAATTCACTTACATGTACTCAATAAATAAGTTTAATAATAATGACATGTAATGTGCAATTTACTATATTATTTAAGATGCCTTTTTTATATCCTTAGTATACCTTTTCAACATGTTATTTGTTTGAAATTGTTTACTGTGTGTTATTTAGAGGCCAGCAGGGACTAAATACAATGTATTATGTATATACACTATATATATATATACACACAATATATATATAAAACCTCCCTATTCCTTTGTCAGATATAAATTCATTTAAGGAGTTTCAGTTTTTATGAATGGACACAGATGACACAGAGCTTGCTTCAGAGCTGATGATATTTCCTCACCAAAAGATACATAATATTTTTCTGTGTTTTGTCCATGTAATTGTGGAAATAATAATATTGACATCTATTCTTCCTGTTGTGTTTATCACAGTTAAAACATATTATATTGGTTGCTAAAGGAAATAAAAAGAACCTACTCAGTGTGCATGTAATTGGAAGAATAGAGTGTAGGGGATACTAAACATCAAAAAGACAATCTTCCTTTTGGTTTGAGATTCTGTACAGGCATTTATCTTTATGACCAGAAAGCTTGTTTTCGAGTAGAGTCTTGTGAGCATTACTAGCTATAAATGCATTGTTTTTCTGTAACTGACAACTCTGATAGTTATACAAAAATTATGAAAGTGTCTCATGTGGGTTACAAATAAACATTGAGAAAACATGAAGAACTTGTGTATGACACCTAAAATGATAGGCCAGCTGTCAATCAGGATCCTGATGTTAGTCTATGAAAATTAACACCAGTATTCACTGTCACTTCAAGAAAGGAAGAATAAACATCACTGTCATCTAAACAATTAATAACCAGTTCCACACAGTGACATAAAGTTGGTTAAAAAAAAAATAACCTGGAATAGTTGATGTCACCTGCACAGTGTATTTCTACAGAAGCAGTTGTTGCCACTACAGAAAAGGATTAAGCCTTCTAAATGGCTTTTTCCTAGTTTAGTGCATCATTTTCATCCAGAGTATCTGACAATTCATCATGATAAAATGAATAGCCTCATTCCATACAGTAAGACTTGAGGGAGGGGCATGGTACTTAATGTTCTTTTATTTTATTGTTTACTGTCTGACTTGTTCACAAATGCAGCTAGGTTACACCTTTTGCGAGCAGTAGCATACAGTGAATCAGGTTATTGACGAAGCTAATAAATTAAAAGTAAAGGTACACCTGTGGGTAATTAAATTAAACTTGAGGAGAGTTGTAAAGATTAATGCATGCAATCAAACTATGTGCCTTAATCACCTCCACTGTTGGCTGTAATTTAGAGCAGAACTTCTTTAAAACAATTCATTTTATCTAATCTTTAAAGTTAGTGTACATACAACATGGAATAATACTGCATTTTAGAGTAGTATCTAGTGCATTTTGACAGTTAACCATTCCACAACAACAACAACAAAATCATAACAACCTCTTTACTACTGCCAGATAATGGTGAAACTTTGCAGGTAAGCACTTTCCACCTGAATGTACATAACAAAATTTGACAAGGGTCCTGAACTGATATGACATCTAGGGAAGTGAAACCAGAGATGTCTCAAAGATGATGATTAAAAGCCATTCATTCAATCTACAACACTTTCTGTTCAATACTAACTGCTTACTGGGTTCTAGTAGTTTTTTGTTGAGAGTGAATTTAGTATCATAATACATGCTTGCAGATAGGTAATTGCATCAGAATAAAAGCCAAACAAATGTGTGATTGGAGGCATAGAGACAAGAAGGGAAGTTTCAGCATTTTAGAGTTAAAACACATTCAGCTTTAGATTTTCATTGAGAAGACATTTAAGACACCAATGTTAATGTAATAATATTGATTTACATATCCTTCTTTACATATCTCTCCCAGCAAGTTTATATCCTACTTTTAGTGATGGACCCAGAACTGAACACAGTATTCAAGGGAGAATAGAGGGGGGTGGGCAGGAGAACCTCCCTGGATCTCCTAACTTTAGCTCATTTTTAAATACTATTAAGTGAGAGTATAGTGTAATTTGACAGTCTATGTTACTGAGGATAAGCCTTGTAGAAACCTACATAACCTAGAAAACTAGGCCTACCTTGTTTTGACAGAAAAGATGATATTCAGTACAGCTGGTTGTGGGGAAATCTGAGACTGAAATGTTCAGATGCTGAAGAAATATTGTGTAAATAATCCCTTAACTCACATTCAGTTCAAATCAAGGAAGGAAACATAATTATATCTTTTGGGGATTTAGACATACTGAAAAATTAACATATCATCTCTTTTTTGTCTTCTTTATTTATTTTTTTTTTCTGTATAGAACATAAGAATTCTATAATGTCTTACTGTGTGAAGTTCTGGGCACTTGGCTTCAAGAAAGATATTGAGGTGTTCAAGTGGGTCTAGAGGAGAACAAAGAGGCTACCAGCTCAGAAGGGAATAGAAGGAACGTCTTATGAGAAGAGGCTGAAGGGGACGGGGTTGTTTAGCCTGGAGGAGACCTTATCATTCTCTGTAACTACCTGAAGGGAAGTGGTAGGCACGTGGGAGTGGGGACCTCCTCCCAGGCGACTAGTGATAGGACGAGGGCATGGCCTGAAGCTGTGCCAGGGGAGGTTTAGGTTGGATGTTAGGAAGCTCTTCCTCACAGACAGGGTGATCAGACATTGGAATGGACTGACCAGGGAGGTGGTGGATTCCCCATCCCTGTAGGCATTTAAGAAAAGATTGGATGTGATGCTTAGGTGACTATGCTGAGGTGACTGTGGTGATGTTCAGTAATAGGGTGAGTTCTTAGATGTCTTTTCCAGCCTAATAATTCAGTGATTCTGTCTTCTTCTTATAGTGTCCTTTTATAGGGCATGCTGTGATTTTTCAATTATTTTCTTAAAAATATTGCAAGAATATTTCTTACTACAAAAACTACATATTTGAAAAAAAATCTAATGGTAATTTTTTAAAATTGGGATTTATAATCATGATGAGATATGAAGTTTATAGAAAATTGTGTGTATTTTGATATAACATATACAAAATTATGGATCTTCATTCCAGTTAAAAAGACTTTTTCTCACATTGTTGCTGTTACGATTCACCTGGAGGCTAAAAAATAAAAGATCAGATTTCCTGGTCTGTTTGAATGCTTTAGAAAGTCAAGTCTTTTAACCACAAAAACAGAAAAAAAAATAAATTCTCCTTTTCTATATATCTTATAAGGTTATGCAAATTCAAAAGATAACAATTACCTCAAAAAGGAGTTGGGAGGTTGCATTTTTCTCTTAATTAATTTTGTGTATAAAAAAATAAATTCTGATTAATCACATAGTTATAGCATTGGACACCACCACTTTAGCATAAATATGTGATTCAGCTCATTCTGCTGAGTGGCTGCTTCTACCACTACTGGGACCATTTAGTACCACGGAGCTGTCATACCATAGAGGTTACTTGAGATAAATCACTTAACAACAGCTTCAGGCCCTTTGAAAGTAACAGATTAGATACTGTATATGTGGAGTGTAATGCAGAGTAAAACAGATTGACTGAATATACTGGAGTCTAAATCAGTAGCCTCTTCCTCTACAGTTAAGCCTCTCTCCCTGCAAAGTGTCACAGAAACTGGTGAAGATTTTTCTTCAGTAAGGTCAATGAAGTCTGGAATAAGAATATATTGAGCTAGCGTAGCAAATACATTGTTGTCATGGATATTTTTTGCTGCTGTTTTCCTTTTCTGACAGGTTAATTTATTATTCTGCTTACACTGTTACAACATACATGGCTGAGGATCTTTTTCAGTGCACAGCATTACTCTAGGATGGAATAACAGGAATATCGAAAACTGAATTGTGAATAACTCTTTGATAATTGGAGTCCAAACTAAAGGTAGTTTGATGCAGTTCACAGTGATTTCGTTGCTGGTGTGAAGAACCTAGTTCTATTCAAATGAGTTGTACAAATACTAAAACCAAGCTTCAGCTAACAGGAAGAGTAGAACATAGTACATATGGCTATTCTGAGAATGGATTGTACTGCCCAACAGCAGGACACCTGAATCTCTCCATCTTGTAAAAAAAAAAATTAAAAACAATTGTCAGTACTTCTTGCTTACTAGTCCTGTGATTGTACTGTAAGATACAGGATTTATTCAGAGAAGAATACAACATACAGCTTTTCTTTTTTTGCCAGGAACAATTTGAAATGGATAGAGAATTTTTGCCATGAGACACATACAGGTATGCTATGTTTTCTTTCCCCTTAACCAGCAATCTTGAATTTGCTTAAAATCACTTATCTCTTCAGAGTTCTGAGGATATCTCCTGGTTTTGCTTATTTGTTACCAATCAGCTTCTCTCAAGGTGGAAAGCACAAACTAGGTATGTTATCATAAAGATATAAATTTATTAATAGAAAAGTGAGAAAATGGTTTAAAAGGCAGAAAAACTACATCTGTGAGACTTTCACCTCCCCTTCTTTCACCCTTTTTTGTTTTTTCCCTTTCTCTGTGCAAGGAAAATGTTTGCATTACGCTATCACCATGCTACCACCAAGATATAGTCTTCTAAAATGTATGTATATGGAAGAAGAACAGGGAAAAAGCATGATTTTTACCTGAAAATCCAGAGGCAAACAGAAACCAAGATGGATCTTGGATGTCCAAGCAAGGGATATCTCTCACACTCCACATATTCTTCGTGTGAATAAGATTATGGGAAGGGCAATGCAGATATTGTACTTCTGTGGAAATAGTGTCAGTTTTACAAGCTAGAAGGTCCTCAGTTTAAATCCCACATGGTTCAAGGTCACTCTATGAGAGTTTCAGAGTCAAATCCTATTGTCCAGAACATATGAACACAATGATAATTTTCAAAAATGTGTTTCCTAGAACTAAACTTCTACACCCAAAATAACTGTTAATTAGGAATAACTGTGGTAAGAAGTATAATTCTTAGGGAATTTTCTCCCTGAAAATGGAGATAAAGCAAAACATGAGGTAAATGTAAGCTTTCAACTGCACTACCAGGCAACTAAAGTAAGGGAAGACCTGATTATTCTTATAAGGGGAAACTATAGAGTGAAATAGAAACTCAAGGAAGGAGGGTTAGCATAACTGTTATAATAGGCATAATGTGTCTTATATATTCTTATGACATGAAAGCTTATGTATTTTGAGAGTGCATTCCTTCTTAAGTGTTAAAAATACTTGTCTTAAAACACATTATGCAGATATTTAGAGATACTAAGACATTGATTTTTTTCTGTAAAATGTATAGCTAGGATTATAATTGTTAATAATTGTCTTAAATAGTGAGGAAATATCTAATTATTCAGCCTTTGTTATCAGTCACAACTTCAATAAAACTTGTCTTTAATATGAACTGAAGGAACAAAAATCCATTCAAAACATTTTTATCTAACCCACTTTCAAAATGAAGTCTGCATTAAAGAAGCATTGTAAAAAACTATCGACCCAAGCTAAGCTGGAACATACTCCGCAATTCCAAGGAAAAACCATCAGTATTAAGTTAAATTTAGCTACTTTGTTAAATTCACTGGCAAACTCAAATGCATTTTTGTCTACAATAAGAAACTGAGACAGAAAAAATATTTAGCTAAGTTGGCATTGTCAAGACAATTGTGTTTTTATCACATAGTAAGAAATAAATTGTTTCATAGTTCTGTAGAAAATATGTTTTTTAGAAATGCCTATCCCACATCCTGGGACAAAAAATCATGCCCTTAATACAGCTTCATAATCTCATGTAAAACCTTAGAGGTAGAAAACCTTGTAAAGTTTTAGGCCACAGATTTTTTTGGGCTAGACAGATGTGTGTCTTGGCAGTGCCAGTCCATAAACTAGAGGGAGAAGCAATACCAGTATTTCAGATACTGTCAGGTTTCAGAAACCTAGGAGACTTAGCATAATGGTCTCCAAAGACAACAGTGAACAAACATTTAGATATATTCACTGATCGAGATGACATATGGGTGTGTGGGATGTGTGAATGACAACATGGACAATCTTACATGTGTCACTGTGGGTGGGAGAGGAACTTCAGTCTACTGTTAGTCAAAATAATAATGCAGTTGTTTCCATGTAAGAATTCACGGAGTTACCTTGTTAGGTTTCCTGTATAGCAGCAAAAAGTGTCTTCTTTTCTGTAATTTTCTGTGACCAGATGAATTTTCCACATATCCCATTACATTACTATCTTTTCCTCACAAAAGACAAACTGTCCCTTTTTCACATGCACTCCTACTCCTAGCTATCATTACAGACCTGGTTGTGTCTTGCATCTGGCGACCTTAACATGCCACTATCTGTCTTTAAAACCAAAGTGCATTACGATACTCAGTAAACCAAGGGAGTTATGTGACCCATATTACCGAACAGACCATGTACATGTCATATCTGTAAAGACTTGCATCTCTCTTCAAGCAAAAACTTGCACATATTCCATTCATTTTGAAATAAGCATCCCTTGTGTAGCAGCATGTGCCCCTTTATACATATTTTACCATCTACTCTTGTTTTAACTGAACCTAGATGATGTTCTTCTGACACTTGCAGCCTTTAAATTTCTTTGGCTGTCAGAGTCCCACAGCATTCAGCTAGATAGACATGGTGTTACTTTAAAACAGACACAAAAGATGACTGTGTGTGCATAGTAAATGGACTATGAATTTCAGGGAGTTTTCTCCAAGCACTTCAGTTCTACTGGAATTACTGTAATTTATTCTAAAAAAATTCTTGTTCCTGCATCATTTTGAGTGGCTTTTGTAGAATTTATATTAAGCTTCAACTAAGCTTTAATCTGGTATTTCACACAGATTTGCCATTCTCACACTGAGCAGAAGCAGGCCACTAACAATTATCATTTTTAGAGCAAAAAATATGAGCTACCAAAACCAGGAAAGTCACTTGGAGAGGACATCTTTATTAATATATTTCCTCTGTCTCTTGTTTAAAATAGAACAAACAAAACAAAGAGAGAATCTTCCACAGCTTGCAGTAGATGTTTCTTCAGTAAATCACTTGTTCACTTGTCTTGATTCACAAAACACTGGAAAATAAACCACAAATATATGAAATATAGAAATTTGTAATAACTAGTTCTGTGGCAGAGGCTGAAAATGCATTCTTTGTCTTATTAAATGTCTGTCCTTGAAAACTCACTTGAAACTCAGCCAAGGAAGAAAAAAGAACAACAAAAGGCTCTCTTAATTTCATTTGGTTTATAGTTCTATTTTTACTTTTTGATTTTAAGTTGTAGGAGTTCTCACCTGGACACATTCAAGGACCTTCACATCCTTATTAATTATGCAGCACAGAACTGCAAACAGTACTTTGAGTGAGGCCTCACCTATACTGAATACTGTGGGATAATCAACTCTTTTGACCCTTCAGTTATGCTGTGTTTAATGCACCCTACAATGAGGTTTGGCCTCTTGGCTGCTAGGACATAAATCTGATCCATATTGAACCTAATGTCAGGCCGTACCTCCACACAACTTTCTGCAAGGCTGCTCTCCACTGATGCTTCTCCCTGTTTAGACCTGTGCCTGATCTAGAGGTACAGATTCTGATATTTAATTTTCCTTAATTTCACTTAATTTATGATTGCCTTATACTGCAATCCATCTAGACCCTTCTGCAAGGCCTCTTGACCACTGACAGTGTCAACAGCACATAACAAATAAGCATCATAGACAAACATGGTGATGGATAATTCAGTTCCTATATCTAGATCATTGATAAAAATATTTAACAAAATTGTCCCTTGACCCCTGAGGAAACCATCCACGGGCCCGATAACGTTATGCACAGTAATGCTTAAACCTTGCTGTACAACCAGTTTTCTCATGTTTGGAAGGCTAATGTGAAAGACATTAATGAAAGTTTATTACAATGCAGAAAAGCTGCATCCATCACCTTTTCTTCACTGACTAGCAGTTGATTTTCTCACAGAACGATAATGATTTAGGTAGACAGGTAGGACTTTCTCTTTATGAACCCATGTTGGCTGTGTCTGATTATGCCATTAAATGCTTTTAGTAGAACTCAGTATGATCTTTCAGAGACAGGAAGTTTGTGTCAGCCACTCAAAATAACTGACTTCCATAAGTCCTTTGGTTTGATGGTAGGTAGTGTGCATTTTGAAATTGAGTCTGATACTTTGATTTATGAAAATTTGTAGAAATAAAACAGAGAATAATGGACCATCTGGAGGAAAGATACACAACAGTGTAAATGTACAGGGACAAGCCAAATATCTTGAAATATACATGATGCTTGGATATAAACAGTTTTCTTTTTTAATTCTTACAGATGAAAAAAAAAACAACCCACAGTGCAGAGTCACCTGATTCACATGCTTAATTTACCAGCAGTGCAAGTTGTTACATTAAGTTGAGTTAATATAACTCAGATTGAGAGAGATTGAATTTGCAGAGGTAGTATTTTTCTGTGTCTTTGTTTTGAAGTAGCATCCTGTGGATGTTCATGCTACATGTTGTGCTTTACTGTGGAAAAATTGAGGAAATCACTCTGTAGAAGCAGAAAGTAGAACTTTTTAGGGAGAGATTCAAACCAAGCAGAACAAAAACTACGTGACACCTTTGTGATGAATAAGCCTTACTCCATCTGTAAGTCTTGGAGTAAATTTCAACCTCAGCAAACAAATGATAAATGGGCAATGTCATCTAATTTGTTTTGTATTTCAATGATCAATGCAGTAATGCACAGTTCACTAGTAAATTACACAAACACTGCATTCAGGAATGCAATTTTAGAAAAGTGAATATTCACCAAGAGTGTCAGGGAGAAAGTTGATCAGTGAATAGACAGAAACAGCCCTCTTTCTGCCCATCTCTGAGAAACATTCTGTGTTTCCTTCCACCCACCATCTACCAAGATAAATATTTCAATATTAATTAATCAATCATTGTGGATTAAAATAAGAGGGATTGTACTAACAATGAAGACTTGCATGACTTATTTGTAAAGCCAGCTCAACTTGTGAATGCAGCAGCATTTATTACTTAACCATTCCCTAAAATGAAAGAGTAACAGAAAGCCATTTTCACTGCACCTAATATCTGCACATTGCAAAACAGAGATGTTTGATAATTTTGTTCTTACTTTAAACCAATAAATACTTTTAATGATGTGAAAGACACAGTAATGAAATTTGAAGCCTTAGTGTCAAGACGATTAACAGGTGAGATGGTGCAAATAGGACCTAACATGTGATCAGGGTTAGTGACCCTGAGCCTATCAAAGTCAGAATAAAACAAGCAGGCCCTGAGGCATTGCTGTTTTATCTGCAGAAGTATGCTTATGCAATGGGAATGTGATGGGCTGATGTCTCTCAAAAACTTACTTCCTTTTTTTTGTCTAAGACCCCAAGAACAAGATCCCCTGTATAACGGAGTGAAGAAAATGCCCCTGCGATAAAAAGGGATTCAAGCAGTGTCAATAAATCATCTGTACCCCCTCCCCCACCTGTGACCACACTAGTAGAAGCAGTTATTGAAAAGGGATTGCTGAATGATCAATGAACAAAAATTTACCATTAGAACATCTTAAAATTTTCCACCACTATGCAGAAATAACCAACATTCAAAAAGCTAAGACTTTCAAAATTCAAAAATATGAAGTCATATGTAGTAAGTATTAGAAATAAGGTTGAAACAGGAATACTAACTACAACATTGGAGAATAGGAATGAGATTTGTATTTTCTGATTCTGTTTTTTGCTTGTCTATTTTCAGTACTACTTACCTGTTCCGTGTCAGAAACTTATCATGCAAGTTGTTGAATAATCTCTTGAAAAAAATGAAAAGCAAAAAAAACCCCAAAGAAAACAAAAAAAAAAAACCCCAAAAACCAGAAAATTAGCAGCGGCATAAACAAAAGAAATAAACAAATAAATACATTAAAGCTAAGAACACCAAATAAAATGTTTCCAATTGAATAGAGGTTAAAGAGAGGTTAAATAACTAAACAAACATGTGCTGAGCTATGTTTTTTTATATGACCGATGAATATTGAGGAGGAAAAAGTCAACAATAGGTACAAGCACTACTGACAAACCTGTAGTACTTACTCCATCTGGATTGCAAAGTATCTGTCTATCTCAATAGTATTGCAATCTTGTCTGTCCAGAAACAGCCTATAATAAGACATATTTTGACAGATTGCATCTAAAAGTGTTGCAGGTAAAATAGTGGTTAATCAGAGAAAACATGCTGTTCTAGATAGACTGTGACCATAGCAATACTACTGAAATGAGATGTAGATTTGAGAAGTTATGTTTTGGACTGTCAGATTTATTGTAAAAAGCATTAAACACAGACTGTAGACTCATATCACATATAGTATATTAGAAATAGGAAATGGGTTCTAGTAGCTCTGTCTATTCCCCTGGTAACTACTGTTCACTTGTGTTAGGTTTCACCTTAAGTAGATACCTAATAATTTATAGCGTTATAAAATAAAGCATCTACTTAATATAAACGTGTATTGGCATTTAAAATATGCTGTGAAGGTGGAAATTGTCTTTGTTTAACTTTCATAACATGGAGGCAACTCAGACTGAGCACTGTTGTGGATAATTACTGTTTAAATTTGATCACAAATACTTAAGAATCTGTACAGCTTTTGTCTTACTACACCTGCTTGTTTTCAGACCTTGACCTCATTTTCAGCTGACTCTGAAAATACTAGTGCTGTGGGTTAACCATGTCTGATGTCCCTATGTATTAACTAAACTGGTGTCTCACTCCTCTTCCTCAGCAAGGCAGCTGTATAAAATAAAATTCAAAGCTCGGTTTGAGATAAGAAGAAGTTAATCAGTTACCGCCACTTACCGTCACAGGAAAAACAGATTCAGATTGGAGAATGTTAATTTAATTTATTGCAAATTAATAGTGGACTACATTAGCAAGAAATAAAAACAACAATGAAATTGCTTTCCCCTCCCACACATCGTCTTCCTAGGCTCCATTTCACTCCTTCATTACCAGATTTTTTGCCTCCCTTTCCTATCTGAAGCATCAGAGAGTTGCTTTCAGTTAACAGCACATTGTCTCTGCCTCACTGTCCTCCTCAGAATTTTCCCCTGTTCTGTGTGGGATCCCTGTCCTTGAATGTAGGCTTTCCACAGTGTGCTTCAGAATACATTCTTTTCCGTGGGGTTCAGTTCTTCAGGAACATGCTTGTCCAAATTGAGCCCTCCACAGACCTCAGTTAATATCAGAGAAATTGTTCCTGCATGGGCACCTCTGTGTAAGCCTGCTTCTATGTGGGTTTTCCACAGGTTGTTTCATTATTCAGGGCACTTCCACCTGCATGAGGTCCTCCATGGATTACTTTCCAGAGTGATTATCTGTCCCAGCATGGTCCTCTATGAGCTGCAGCAGGAAAAACTGCTTCACTATGGTCTTCCACATAGACTGCAGGGGAATCTCTGCTTTGGCATCTGGTTTATTTCTTCTCCATAGCTGATAGACTTTGATGTCTGCAGAGCTGTTTTATCCTTTCTCTCAGGTGTTGTACAGTGGTTTTTTTTACCCTTTCTTAAAGGCATTATCCCAGGAACACCGTCAGTATTGCTGGTAGTCTAAGCTATGTTGCAAGTTGAAGGTGGCTACAACTGCCTATGTACTCTTTGAGCCCTCCCCGCAGATCCTCACAGCCTCCTCCAGATCCAAAACCTTGCTGCCTAATGTGAGCCAGACAACCACATGGATTTCATGTGATTCTTGAGACTTAGAATAGTACTGTTGAGAGATTAATTTCAAACAGTGTAAACATTGAGAATTACTTTTTACTAAAATTACACAAGGTTTAATACGTAAGAATGGATGAGTATCTTACAAGAAAAGTTGATTTACAGAAAGGTTGACATTTTTTTTTTTTCTTCTTTGGCAGCAGCAGATTTCCAAGCAACAGCACTGATGTGGAACAAGGGGAGGCACACAGGCAGGGAGATACTTCTGGTGAACATGAGGGGTGTTTCAGTATTCATTTCCATCTCTTTTGCTGTGTAACCAATACAGTGATATAATATAGGTGCTATATTAGAAATATTCTGTAGAAATATAATTTGCAGTGCTTTAGCAGCAAATGAGAATATCTGTAAGGTTTAACGGAGCAAATGCTGTTCTATGAAACTAAGGAAACATGTTGTTAAATTCACTAATATTGTGAATCTGGGCAGGCAGTAATGATTTGGAAAAGCACAATTACATGGCAATATCTAAGAGATATAAGCAAAATTAGTGAATACTATTATGAAATTCAATACTCAAGAAGTTTTAGATCATGGAAAGTAGACAGATACTTAGTTGGGAATACAGATCAGGAAAGGAGTAATATTTTTAGTAATATAGTACTATTGTAGGTTACCAAAGAACAAATATTATTATGAAACTTTTATACTTGGACTAACACTGGTAAAGCTTTAATTGTGCCCTGTTTGGGTTATTACAGTTCAAGAATTGCAACTTTTCCAAAATAAGGTATGAAGTCTATCAAAAAACTTGACAATAAAACCTTTTACACAATATCATGTTTCTGTACTGTTTAGCTTGTCATGATCTAATGTACAGACCCACTCAGGGGATTCAGGGCAGATGAACTTTTTAAGACTGTGGAGCAGTTTAGCAGTCACAACATTGACTAAGGAAGAAATAATTTCAACACCTGAACTCATACAGTGAGTTCTGGGGGAGATAAAGAAACTGTATTAGGTGAGGTTTAAGTTGGATGTTAGGAAACACTTACTCATGGAAAGGGTGATCAGACACTGGCATGGATTGTGCAGGGAGGTGGTGGAGTCCCCGTCCCTAGAGGTGTTTAAGAAAAGACTGGATGTAGCACTTAGTGCCATGATCTAGCTGATCATGGGGATATTTAGGGGGCCATTTAGTCATAGCCAGAGGATTGATGATCTCAGAGGTCTTTTCTAGCCTAGATAATTCTGTGATTCTGTAGCTTGGTAGTAAGTAAATAGATATTACCTTGAACAGACTAAAAGGACAGGAGACATAAATATTGTAATCAACAAGCCATGAGGAATGTGATTGACTCCCTGCTCTGAAAATCCCTTGTAATGGAATTAACAGCAGGTTTCGGATACATTATTCTTCAAGAAAGATAGAAGCTGCCACTAAGCTACAAGTTGAGGGGCACATGGGAAGTCTATGACAGAAAACATTAAGCTTTTGATATTACAGAGTTGAAGGATTATGATCTTGATTTTACTAACATTTTTCTGTGCATGTGGTAATTTTGGTAGTTGAGTTCATGACAGACTTATAAATTTAAAATATACATGCATTTCAGAAATGGCAGAAGTAGTACAAAGAGAAAGGAAGTTTCTACAGAGTGTTTATTTGAGAAAGTGCATAATAAACAGTTAACTATTTAACTGTAAACAGTCCAGGTGTCTGTAATTTTTGAATGTGAGTGTATGAATACCTTCTTAGACATCAATAATAAAGTACTTTAAAAAGGAATGAGTAGAAACCCTTCTGCACATATGCCAATTTTTTCTCAGGTGGCAGTAGCAGTTATTTGGAGAGTAGCTATACAGATTTATGGACAGTTCCTCAGAAACTATTCACAGTCTTTTTTCAAACAATCATGTATTTTCTAATAGATCTGACAGTTTATCTGGAGGAGCTGTGGAAAGTCCACTTAAGAAGAAAAAGTGTGTCATATCTGAGTAAACAGAGATGTACCTGACTCAGAAGTTAATTCCAGCAGTATTTCCAAAACTGTAGTTTTTCTAATGGATTTAAGCCTACCTGTAATGTTTATGATAAAAACTCATACAAACTAACTTACTTTCTTCTAATCTATAAGAACAAATTCCTTTGAGGTGAAGTTTTTTTTTTCCATTTTGGAGTTTTGTCTTAAGTTTAGTGAGGAAAAGAACCAGTATGAGCAACTGCAATAGCTTTTGCTGTATTCTTCTAAGCCTCTTTTCCTGTAGACAGCATAAATCATGGTCAAGTGATGCTTTTAGCTAGATTAGTGAAACAAAAAAAAATAGAAGTTTTGGATAGCAATATTTGCTAAATCATCATAGTGAAGTACATAATGCAAGTGGTAGCCTGAATTCTTACTAAATGAGAAAGAAATGTGTGTAGGTATGTGTGTTGATTAGGGCCTGAGTGTCCAGAATATCTGTTTCTCCATTTCCAAAGTTTCAGCCACACAGAACCCAAAAGAGCATAGAAGATAGTGCAGTAGTAGAAAAAGAGAATACTAGCACTAATGTGATTAGATATGATCAACGTAACTACAGAAAGCTCTTTAGCAACATTGAGCTGCATTTGTTTGTGTATACACGATATATATTCTTATGCACATATATAAAAAAAAGAAACATCAGGTTTTATTATTCTTTTAGAAAATTATTTTGATTAATAAACTGTGAATCATTAAACTTGTCACCAAGTCACATAAAAATATTATTGTTTGCCAGCCATCTCCCTCCTTTTAGAAATAGTGTGTTGATTCACTCTTGCATGTTCTCCATGGAATTTTGCTACATAGGTGGGGTCCCATTTATTATCATGATCAGTTGTAAGACAATTTGTCAGCAACATATGTTGCAAGATCACGAGTTAAGAGTGATTTTCCAGTTGTGATCTCATTGTAATAGCAAAAATTGTTATCTTTTTAGGTAACACCTTTGTAAAAAACTTACACATTTTTTATCTGAGCATTTTTTCAGGCTTAGTTGCTACATTTAATATTTTGAATTTATTATAATTGTGTTCTTATCTAACCTCACAAAATTAATATAATAATATACATTTCTTCTTGCAATTACAATTCCAAAGTACCATCACCAGTTTAAGCATGAATAAGTGTAGAACTGAAAGATACAGGTTGCTAAAATAAAACATAGCTGATTAAAATTGAGTAATCAGATATTACAAGTGGTGACTACTTGTCTACTTGTATTTAAAAGTAATCACTCAGTACGTCCCTTTTTACAAACATGATTACTAGCCCAAAAATACTGAAGTTATGTTTTCTTCTTCTACTTCATATTGAAAAACATAGTGTAAATTTACTTACAAAAACAACTGTTTCTAAAAATGGAATCATAGGAAAAAAAACAGACCTTTTGAGCCATCTTCGAAATGACTGCATATTCAATATTGTTATTATAGGACAAAGAAACACAAATAAAAATTTTAAAAAAGAATCCCTTATAAATTCAGGCCTTCCACCCAGTCATAACATCAACCACATTGCAGAACTGGAACTTTCTCCTACTGGGTTTTGTTCAGAAAATCACCAGAAATATATTTTAATTAATGTGAATCTTGGCTACCTGGCTACTTCTTGCACCTTGGGTAAGTTAACTGATTTTATAAAATCCATTCCTTCAATCTTTTCACATTTGTGGGTTATTTCACCAGTCTTACTTTCTTCCCAATAAGTAAACAAGCTGCAGTCCATGCAAGCGGATAGGCCATCTTTTAAATGTGCCAAGTGAACAAAGCTGTGATCTTTCCCTCCTTCCCTCCCTCCCTTCCTTCCTTCCTCCCTTCCTCCCTTCCTCCCTTCCTCCCTTCCTTCCTTCCTCCCTCCGTCCCTCCCTTCCTTCCTTCCTCCCTCCGTCCCTCCCTTCC
>VZRI01008434.1:2220-20637 GCA_013397515.1 Upupa epops | reverse complement strand
TCTACTCTGCACTAGTGAAACTGCATCTGGAGTATTGTGTTCAGTTCAAGAAGGACACAGAACTGCTGGAGGGTGTCCAGTGTAGAGCAACAAAGATGATGAAGGAAGTAGAGTGCCTCCCTTATGAGGAATGGCTGAGGGAGCTGGGTCTCTTTAGCTTGGAGAAAAAGAGGCTGAGTGGTGACCTCATTAAGGTCTATAAATCTGTGAGTGGTGGGTGTCATGAAGATGGAGCCAGGCTCTTGTCAAGGTCATTCAGTGAGAGGAGAGGGGCAATAGGTGCAAACTGGAACATAGCAGGTTACATATAAATTTTAGAAGAAACTTTTTCACAGTGAGGGTAACAGAGCATTGGAACAGGAGATTGTGCAGTCTCCTTCTCTGGAGATGTTTAAGACCTGCCTGGATCTGTTCCTCAGCAACTTGGTCTAGGCCATCCTGCTGTGGCAGGAGGATTGGACTACATGAGTTTTTGAGGTCCCTAATGCTTCTATGATTCCATGACTGAGAAAGCAAACCACAAAACAGTCCCCCTGCTCATCAAAACTGTGATATCATTGATTAATATACAAATAAACTGTCATTTTCCTTTTATTTGTAGTTCATTATATCTTTATTTTTTCAATCTTGTTAACAATGTTTCTACTCTTTCCTAAGCATTGGTAGTTTTGTGTAGATTTTTGTGGTGGTGGTGGATTTGTGGTATTTTTTGTTGGTTTGTTTGGATTTGTCCCCTATGTACAGGAAACTCAATAAATAGACACAAATATATTACTGAAATACAGATTTTTCTTAAGTAATTTTCTGGAGAAAAGCTGTTTAATTTGGAGAAAAGGAACCTGATGGGAAACCTTATGGTTCTACCAGAAAGGAGGCTGTAGAGATGTGTGGGTCAGCCATTTCTCCAGTGTTACTAGCCATAGAACAAGATAAACTGGCCTCAAGTTGTGCTGGAGGAGGTTTAGATTGAACATTATGAAGCATTTGTTCTCTGAAAGAGTTGTCAGTTATTGGAACATGCTGTCCAAGGAGATGGAGGTGTTGCTGTCCCTGGAGGCCTTCAAAAATATACCTCTCAAACCCATGATTCAGTGAACATTGTGGCTATGGGCTGACAATTTGACTTGTTCTTGAAGGTGTGTTCCCACCTTTATGATTCTATGATTATGTGGTCTGTCATAATTTGAAGGCAAAGTACAACATTTTATGTCATTTGCAACTGCATGTTTCTTATGCAGATATCACAAGTTCTTAAATATTTTAAATGTACATTATACCCCTTTCTAACTTTTCTTCTTTTTGTTTTTCAGATTTTACTGTTTAGAAATATATTTAAAAGTTATTGGCAAATTTCTGTATTGCTCTTGTGAATTTAACATCTTTTTAAAAGGACATTCTACATGGTCTCTTTATAAAAACTAAAATGGTTAGCTTTTCTTTCATACATCTTACATAAGTAAATAGGAAATTGTGTAAGCAAGAAATAAAAGGTTTAAGTGGCTTTTAACTAAGACTGAATAAAGACTTTTAGGGTTTTTATACTTCTCTTTTAAACTTCTATTAGCAAAATTTTTTCTTCCACTACAGATTATGCATGGCTTTTTGCAATATTTCTTCTTCATAAATATACATATATTAAAATAAATTCAATTACAATTTTGTTCAGTAGTTTTAGTTCCATTTGCTTTGAAAATAGCCAGGTACACTAAGAGACAAATTATCTGCAGAATTACATTCAGTAAATCCTTTGGAGTTATATTAGCAAATAATTTTACTTGAAATATTCACTTTCATTACTACTCAAATCCACTAAAGTCTCTCAATTTTTATTTCATTATGCGAATATCTGTCACCTGGGCTTTAGGTGTAACTGCTTTTCTTTTTTCTACACATACTACTTTTCGTTGGATCTTCACAAGCTGATGAATATGATCTATCAGTAATGCATGGAAAATAATAAAATACATTTGGCTACATCTTATTCTTAATAGATTCCCATCGGAAAACAATTAGGCTCCAATTTATTTTTATCATGTTCCTGTGGTATACTGTCCTCTGCTAATATTCAGAAACAAAAGAAAATGATTAGAAGAAAATAATGAAACAAATAAATATTCCAGTTTTAAATGGAGAAGAGATTGAAATCATAACTAAACTGTGCGTTGCTTGAATATGACAAAAATATTTTATGTTTATGAGAAATTAATTAATCGCATATGCAATAGCAAATGAAAGCAACATGAAATAAAGTATTTTGTCAAAATACTGTAGCAATAAAACTTGCAAGTAAGAAACCTAGCTGATACTTCCCATTTCATGCTGGAATTAGGATCACTGTTTCTCAAAAGAAATGAAAAAAAGAGTAATTTGAATTTGCAAAGGGAGAGATGGCAGGGAGAGGAATAATTTGATGTCTCATTATCTCAATAAAACCATGCAGAGGAACATCTTGTTTCACGTCCCATTCTCCTGAACTGAGTAGAAATGCAGCTCATAGTTTTCTTTCATGTACTACTTAGACAAAACTTTTGTAACAACAGTAGGCAGGCATATTTGATTGATCTTGCAGAACTAACACTTTAATTTACACCCTAATACCTCATTATAGTAAATAAAATGGAAAAAAAATTCAAATAATGCAACACCTTGTAACAGTGCACAGAGGCAGGCTCTTTCCACACATGAGTAGTACTAAACTGTATGTGTCACTTGCAGCTTAAAAGATCACAATCTAAAGCTTCCTTGACTTAAGGGTTCTTTAACATGAAAGTAATATTGTAAATACTATTAATTACTTATTAATATTGTAAATGGTCTTACTGAGAAGTACCTTAGCCTACAAGAATTGAAAAGGTCAATCAAAAAGTCAGTATAAGATTTAAAAGGGAGGAAAAGGTCTAAAAACAAAGTTTGGAGGTGTCTTTGGAAATTTGAATTTGGCAAGTCATTCAACATACCATAAAGTCCAGCAAAAATAAAGAATGCTTTAAATCTGCTTTTAAGTTTTGGAAGACAGACATACTATATTTACCGAGCTGACTGTACAGGGATCTCTCCACCTACAATGCCTACCAACTATAAATACTTTACAGCTTTCATACATAGAATCTATACATATTCATTATATTTCTCAGAAAATCCCATTTTCTGAACTAATTATAATATTTAAATAGGCATTGTGCAAACTCCTTAAGTTTTTCTAGGGTCTTTTCAGAAGGACTCTGGTAGTCCCTAGTGACATGTGGTAATAGTTAAAGTGTAAACTTCACATCTAATTTTTAGGTGTCTTCTCCAAATATAGTAGGAAATATGACCATCATTTCATTTTTGCACACACGCTGAACAACTCCTTGTCCGTATCGGCTAATTTGGCTACTTTGGTCTTCATATCTATTTGGGATACAATTTTTTACTATAGAAAGGTCCTTGCTAATAAAGCAAATGTCCTTGAAGTTACTATGTGTTTAGTCATGCTTGGAGCCACATTTTGTTAAATCTGTCTCCTCCATATGGCTTCAAAAACCATTTAGTTGTAGAAGTTTAATAATCAAAAGCAAGTTATCCCTAACATATTTTACATGTATCAAATACCCCCCTTTTTCTTGAGGCTTTCACATCTTTATGACCAGTAAGCCTCATTTCCATATATTTATTCTCCCAATATATCTACATAAAACAATTACAGCACTGAAACATCAAACAATCAGGATTGCAAATGGCTATTGCTGCAATTACTATGATAAACAATCTTTCTTAAACAAGTCCAGTTTGGTTACCATGAAGAGAGATGACTTCAAACTTCCGCAAATTCCCACAGAGTATTATCTTTAGTAGCCTCATTTGAAATTATAGTTTGTTCCCAAATTTCTTGCAGATCAGTTGAAATCCTACCATCCATATACACATAACTACAATTTTTTGTAACAGTACAAACTTCTCCTTGTGATGCCAACAGTAAATCCAGCACCATCCAATTTTGTAAGACTACTGGTGTCAGACTAGATACTTCAACTTGCAGTCCCTGTGCAATGTCTACCATTCTACTTTTAGTCTGTTTCATAACTGATGTAATATGTATTATCATATTCTGTAAGCCGTGTGATGAACAACCTAACAAAACTATCCTAAGGGTCAAAAACAATATTATGACTTCTGGTCTGCCTAAGGAAGGTTCTAATAAGCCCATTCTGTCCCTGTAATTTCTCAATTATCATCATATTTAGGACCAGTGTACTGTGTGTGCTCCTCATGAATTTAAAAGTAATATATTCTAGCTTTGTGTCTACACAACCAATATCATCCAGCTCCATTTGGAACAAGGAGATCTGTATAGTTAAGTCTAGAAAATTATTGGGTCATATTAGAAATGAAATCTGAAGAGTTTGATTTCAAAATATGTTTTCCTAAAAAGAGACCAGAATTTCTCATGTTATTTACACAAGAGAATGTAATATTCTCTATTTAAATTCTTCATTCCCTATTCTAGGTATTTAAAAGGCTAATCTTTATTCAGTCATATTTGCCTAAATTTTAAAATCTGTCCAATTAATTCTAGAAGGGATGGAACACGAGTCGTTGACATCACTCTCATTAAACTATCCAGCATCTAAGCCCAATCATGTATCTATCACCTGAATGATGTTCTACAGTATTTGTAGATGTGATCTATAATTTCTGTTAAGGAGCTACCCAACTTGATTAATGGTTAGCACAATTGTCATTTCCAGTATACGAAACCTAATAATTTTTCTGAAATTTCAGTTTTAAAGGAGAAGTTAGCCTATAGTACAAGGGAATTTTTATTGCTTAGTAGTGAATCCATGGCCCTTTATTCCAAATGTTCACTTCTGTATAGGTGATTACCAAAATTCTAAATGATCCTTTTTGTTTTTCTCCTAGCGGCTCTTGTGTCCAAGTCATAGCATAATCTGAATTTCCTGGCTAGAACGGGTGCTCAGGTCTATCAAGTTTCAACAATCTGTCAATTGTAATTTTCTATTTGTGAGGTTCCTGTAAAACATTTCCTAAAGAGAGCATGTAATTTGTAAGATCAAATTATCCCAATATCTATATCGAGGTCAGAACCTATGAAGTCTGGAAGAGTTGCTCATACAGCAGCTCTTATGCACTTAATTACCTCTCTTCAATCTGTATTCTAATTCTTAACAGTTAGACCCTAAGCCCACATCATTAATATTATACAGTGCATTGGTTATGCAGTGCATAATTGCCACAGCCTTTGGCTTCTTGTCACTGTTTAGCATTAGGCTGGTGTTTTGCTTTACTGTACAGAAAATAGTCTCTTCCTCTCGTCAATCCCGGAAAGGAAGCATAAATGCAATTGCAGAAACTGGAACTGCAGGTATTAGGAGGTTATTGAGAAATAAAGAAAAGGAGAAATGAAAGAAATAGGAAAGAAAACTAAAAGAAAAAAGCTTTCTATTTCCTGCCTTCCATTTGGCCGCAACCTCAAAAAGTGGCATCTAGACCATTACCTCTCCAATTTCCCAAAAGAAATAAAAATCCCTGGAGGCAACATGCTGTCATTGGAGATGGGTTGAAAAAAAGAAGAGAGAGAGAAGGAGCTGGGGCACCTTGCTCAATGGCTGTAGCAGCTCTGGCCCAAAGAAGAGATTCAAAACAGCAGCTTGCAGGCAGGGGGTGAAGAGAAAGAAAACTGCAGCTGTTCAACCACTATGGCTGTTCAATACAACTGCTGGAGAGACAGAGAGGGAAGGGATATGAAGGGGAAAGAAAATGGCAAGACCCTCTCCCCAAACTTCCCAGGAAAGCCCTTGTTACTCAGTTCTCATAGGTAGCTCCAGTGTTATCCCAAAAATCTCCTAGCTGCCATCAACAGCCACCCCTGTAACTGCCTTCCTCCTGCCTGAAGCAATTTAAGTTGCTGAGGGATGTATAACTCCTTGTATGCTAGGACAGAATTTGATGCAGGAATGCTACAAACTAATGAGGTTTCACCAAACCCATGAAACTTCTGAATACTTTTCAATAATTCTTGAATTTGAGGAGTGTGTTTAAATGAGTTTCCTTGTGCAAAACCCAATACTTTCTTTTTCCAAATAGCTCCATATGTGTGTACCACTTCAAAAGCATACTTAGAGACCATTCATATGTTAATTAATTTCCCTTCACTCAGGTCCAGTATCCTTGCAAGAACTATCAATTCAGCCTCCTGATCAGTCTTAGGAGGATAAAAATTGAGATTCAACAATAGCAACAGTTATGGTTACAGTATATCCACAGATTTGCTTCACATATAGGGAAAAGAGCTCCACTGTCAGTATGTAATTCCCATTCTGGATCTTCAAGGTCATTATCATTGTGTTCCAGTAAACTCAAAACACTGACTCCATTGTAGACAATCATGTCTCAGTTTCCCCTCAGCCTGACCTGATTTTAGAAATTCTGCTGGATTAACTACCGAACTTTTCTTAAATTGAACATCATCTTGGCTAAAAGTACTGTCTCATAATTCAACGTGCAGCTTTGGGAAAACCAATGCCACACTTTGTGTTCTAGGACAGTAAACGCAATGTGTGGAATGTGTATAGTAATTATCTATCCCAAAGTAGGTTTCTGAGCCTCTGTATTAGTAACACAGTTGGCATCATTGCCTTCACGCTATGATCTTTGACTAACATTGTCTAGTTGCTTAGAAAAATAGATTACCTCATAGTGCCATGTCCCAAGGGATTTTACTAAAATGTGAAGAGCTACAGCTTTCCTCTAATGCCTGAATATGTTAAAACACCTGGTCGCATTAGGCAGTGCAAGATCAGGTGCTTACATTAAAGCTTATTTCAGCTGTTCAGTTTGTCCTTTCTTCATCAGTCCAATCAACAACTCCAGAATGAGAATTCTTCAGTACAGAGGTTTTACTAATCTGTAAGTAATGCACAGACATCATCCCACCATTCCTAAAAAAATCCTTAGTGTCTCAATATCCAGTGCTCAGGAAGATCGCAAATAGCTTCCTTTTGTTCAGACACCAACCTCGGAATTTTAAGTCTGAGATACGTAATTGCTTCTTGAGCAATTTGAGCCTTTTTTTTCAGTATGCATTATCCACTCAGTCTGAGAAGATTCAAGAGGCTTATAGTCAATGAAAGACACTCTGCAACTTTCTGCTGATATTGTAATTTATATATTTATCATCTATATATTTCAAAGTAATTCCCTGATCATTTTTTTCTCCATATCTGTAATTATTTTTGCCAACTGATTGAAAAAAAATCTTTGGGTTGCTCTTAAAACCTTGTGGCAAGGCTGCCTAAGTATACTGGTGTAATCTACATATATAGGTTTTCTCCAATTAAAAGCAAAGAGCTCTTGGCTTTATATGCTAACAGGTGTGCAGAAAAACAAATCTTTTAAACCTAAAACTGTGGCCCACTCTGTAAGTGCTGTCAATAAAGTATATTGGTTGGCAACTACAGGCTATATATCTCGGTTTATTCGATTAATTCCCCTAAGAACTTCCACCAGCCAATAATCTTTGCCATTTGCGTTTTTGATTGGCAAAATAAGAGTGTTATAACTCAATTCACTTTCCAATAGCATTTTATACTTTAAGAATTTTTGGATCAATGATACTAAACCAAATCTATTTTCTGGCTTTAAACATGTTTTTTATTTCTTACCATTGACAATCCTTGCTTAAATCATATTTTTACTGGTTCTAGTCTTCCAACTTTCTGGAACTTCAGTAGCCTACATAATGTGGCTCCTACACAATGTGTATCCCCTGATTCTTAAGATAAATTTTCTTTTCAGGCTCCAGATCCTGTAACAATAAGGCTGTTGTCTCTCATATTTAGATTCTTGAATTAAAATAATTCCCCATCCTTAAAAATAATCTCACCTTTCAATTTCTCTGTAAGGTCTCTCCCTAACAATGTCTTTAGAGAATTTGGCAAATACAAAAACTGGTGAGTAACTCATTGTTTTCCCATTACTCATTGTTTTCCCAATTTTTAGCAGTTTAAAAAATGTCTTCTTTTCAAAAATTCTACTTACACATAGAACACACTCATAAAACTTGGTTCCCCTTCCGAAGTACTCAGAACAAAATATGTTGCCCCTGTATCAACTAAGAATCCTATCTCACCACTTCCCACTCCTGCTTTAACCAGAGGTTTGACTGGAAAAGACTACTATGGTTGGCTTCAAAACTCTTTAACTGTTATAAATAATCTTGGTTTTTTATGTAATAAGTGCTCATGATCTTTATGTGGGATGAGTTAAATGCCTTCTGTTTTTTCCTGAAATCAAGATATTAGGCTAAACATAATAGGCTAAACCCCAGCTCCCTCAGCCTCTTCCTCATAAGAATATCCCTCTAGTCCCTTCACCAGTATTGTTACTCTCCTTTGGACCAATGCTGGAACACTATCTTTCTTGAAGTGAGGACCCACAGTATTTGATCTGAGGCCTACAACCTGTGCTGCCATGAAGCAGGCAAAAAAGGTTGAAACATCTGTGGTATGGGGGGCAAAATACCAGTATGGGGAGGCCTTGCAGATTGGTTATATTACACTTACAAAAACTCGCCAGAGGAAGTACTATCATAGCATCATAGAATCATTAAGGACTTGAAGGAACCTTGAAATATCATCCAGTCCAATCACCCTACCACAGCAGGATCACCTAGACCAAGTCATACAGGAACATATCGAGGAGGGTCTTGAACATACCCAGAGAAAGAGATTCCACAGTCCCCCTGTGGAAATGCCTGTTCAAATGCTCTGTTACCCTCACTGTGAAGAAGCTCCTTCTAATATTTATATAGAACCTCCTATGTTCTAGCTTGCACTCATTAATCCTTGTCCTATCAGTAGANCCTCAGCACTAAATTCAGGTTACACTACGTCACCCCTCAGCCTCCTCTTCTCCAAGCTAAAGAGACCCAGCTCCCTCAGCTTTTCCTCATAAGGGAGGTGTTCTACTACCTACATCATTGCTCTGTGTTGGATCCCATATGCTGGCTCATAGTCATCTTGTTGTCCACAAGGACCCTCAGGTCCCTTTCTCCTACACTGCTCTCCAACATGTTGTTCCCAACTGGTCCCTTGGGTTGTTCTTGCCCACATGCAAGACTCTACACCTCCCCTTGTTGAACACCATTAAGTTTCTCTCTGCCCAGCTCTCTAGCCTGTCCAGGTCTTGCTGAATGGCAGCACAGTGTGCTGGGGTGTTGGCGACACCACCCAGCTTTGTGTCATTATCAAACTTGCTGGCAGTGCATCCTAATCCCTCATCCAAGTCGTTAATGAATAGATTGAAGAGGACTGGTCCCAGTACTGATCTTTGGGGGACCCCACTAGATACAGACCTCCAACTAGACTCTGTCCCATTAACCACCACTCTCTCTGGCTTCTATGCTGCAACCAGTTCACAATCCACCTCACTACCCAATCATCCAGTCCACACTGCCTCGGTTTGGCTTTGAGGATGCTATGTGAGACTGTGTCAAATTCCTTACTGAACTCAAGATAGATCACATCCACCGCTCTCATCATCTATCCATCCAATTATGCCCTCATAAAAGACTATCAGGTTGGTCAAGCATGACTTCCCCTTGGTGAAACCATACTAACTGTCCCTAATGACCTTCTGGATGCTGTTTCTAGGTACATCAAGGACAAATCCCTTTCCTGGGATGGAGGAAAGTTGAGAGGTCTATAGTTACCTGGGTCCTCCTTCTTACCCTTTTTGAAGATTGAAGTGAGATTTGCTAACCTCTAGTCTCTAAGCACCTATCCTGATCCCCATGACTTAGAAAAGATGATGGAGAGTGGCTTAGCAATGGCTTCTGCCGTGTCCTTTAGCAGGAGCGAGTGCATCCCATCAGGGCCCATGGATTTATGTACATTTAGTTTACTGTGTGTTAACAGTGGTGAAAGCAAACACTGAATGGCTGAAGACATGTTCTGTGACTCATATCACAGCCATAATACCATTACAGGTTTTGAAAGATAAATCTTGTGACATCCTGGAGCCCCAGAAATAATTTTATATGACGATGGTGTTCATTTCAATAACAATTTGGTAGATAATTGATAGATTTGGTAGATAATAACAATTTGGTAGATAATAGTTACATATTCCAGAGGAGAGAACTCTAGTGGAAACACCTTGGACTGCTGAAAATCCCTGGTCAATTTCTGAAGATTATAGTAAAAGTTATTAAAAAAAATAAGGTTGAGATTGATATGTGAACATATTAATACTATGTATAGGGATGTAAATTTGCATTACTTTAAGCTTTCGTAAAGATTCAACTGTGATTTTTTTTTTTAATCTAAACTGATAGAAGTAACATGAAAGGTACACAATATTGCACTATGAAAAAAATTTGTTCATAATATAAAACTTGAAAAAAATGAGCTACATTATGAGTCCTTTCTATTTCCTGCAGGTTAAAAACCAGTGTATTCAATTTCTGACATAAGGGTACCTTCCCTTTCTTGTATCAGAAAGTGACATGAGTTAAAACTGGAGACAATAAAGTAAACAATTAATCTAGTTAATGTGCTAATGGGTCAAATTGACAACAACAATAAAAAACCCACAATACAGGGAGGATTCAGATACCACTTACGAATTGCAGGCAAAACAGTATTGCTTCCCTTGTGATTGTTTTGACTCATCTTTATATTAGTATCAACATAAGAAAATGGGAGGAAATATTGAAGATGATTTTCCACTGCATACCTGTATAATGTTATGACTTTGAAAAGAAGTGTTAAAGTAGGAAAAGAATTATCAAATAATAGAAAGCTTTGTCCTGGATATTCAAAGGTCATCTAGTCCAATTCCTCTGAAACAAGCAAAGTCATCTTCAAGTTAAGCAAGTTGCCCAGAGCCCCATCCAACCTCACCTTGATTTTTTCCAGAGATGAGACACCTACCTCCTCTCTGGATAATTTCTTCCACCCTTGTAAAAAGTGTCTTCCTTCTATTTAGTTAAAATATCCCCGCTTTTAGTTCAAAACCAATACCCCTTGCCATATTGCCTCAGACCTTGCTAAAGTGTCACATTGCACATACACATCCCTATGTTAGGAAAGTCTAAGTGCAGGAGTATTTAAGTAATGGAAATTAGAAAACCCCTTCAAATTAAATAACAAAAAGAAATCTGGAAAGCAGTATTTGTGTAACCATATTACAAATATGTTTATTGTTTTACATTTAAAGCAAATTGCCAAGGAATCCAAGTACTAATAATACACTAATGCTACGCGATGTCTCTGAGATCTTAAATACACCATCAGTTGAAACACATTCTTGCAAATAAAGAGTTGCAGAATGTCCAAGCATTACATATGTGTAATTTGCTCTCTTACTTTTTATAAAACAAATCTAACTGAATTTAATTCAAAGTAATGAGGATTTTTTAGGTTCTTGTAGAAACATGATAAGTGAGTAGTTCATCCCAACCCTAGTGGCTGAAAGGAGTTATGATGCAGAACAGAAATCAGAATAATCCCATAATACGCGGGACAATAATGATAAACTACACGTATGAACTGACATTAGATAATCGTGTATGTTATGCCTCATATCTGTACTTTTGTGGAGAAATTATTTGCTATCAAATTCTAATAAAAATGATTCTTCTGTGCCTTCTAAGTGATAATCAGAATGCCCAATTTCATGTCACTGCATGATGAGAAAAATAATGTAAAAGAAAAAATGAAATTGTGGAGTAGAACAGTTAATGCTGGAAAAGTCAGGCGTTGTACAGCCAGTGAAAAAGCAGAGTAAGCAGAACCTAGTGTTAGAATAGACAATTCAAAATAGAATAAAGCATTTTGAGGTACAGGAGATGTAATTCTGACACTGACAGGTGTAATTCTCTCACTTTTGTTTTAGGATTACTTGGTATCATTTTTATAAGTTGGTAATCATCAAATAAGAGCACTGTGTTATATCTTGTCTAATCTAATGAAAACTTACAGTTTACTGTGTGTGATCCCAGGAGGCTAAAACAGGGGGGAAAAAAAGACTTTTGCAAAACAGTGTAATGTGGTGTAAAATTTGAATTCATCACAGATAGAGTGAAATGAATAAAGAGAGAGAGAGACCTGCATGTCTTTTTTTTTTTTTCATTTTAAGCAGAAAGCTTAAGATTACTGTATCATGAATAGTGTAAGTGGCTAGTATAGTAGCATAGCATTGACTTGTTACATTATCAATTAAATGTTTTTGAAAAAAGTCAGGTTTGTAATACATATTCCTAACACAATTTCCAATCAGCTTTCTTGAATATGTAATGTAATTTTAATTTTATCAAGCACGGGTTCGGCAACAAGCCAATTCACATCTTGCGATTACTATGTACAGCTCTATACATGATACATCTTCAAAATAACAAATCACAAAAGGGAACATATGCAATGAATAATGTGCATGTGTGAGTGGCTGTATGTGTACGCATGGTGCATAGATAGAAAGACGAAGTATACATTGATTGTACTGGATTGTGAAGCTCACAATATCTGCTGCAGTGAAGAAGATAATTTCTTATGGTGGAAATGCAGCTATTTGGTTAATGAAGAGTTTTTAACATGTACAGAAGTAATAAAACCTATTGATAAAAATTAATCTTTCACCCAAAATTCATACTTGAAAAGGAAGAATTGGCAAAGGAAAAGATTTCTTTGCCTTTAAAGCAAAACTATTCTGTCTTAAAAATAACTATCATACCTTTTTTGTTTGTTTTGCAATGTGAATGACAGGAAGTTTTGCTTTTTATTGACTCTCTTTTCCATCTAAGAAAGAGGTGATTACATTAAAAATGAGAACTAACTTAACATTACTGCTAGAACCAGTATAATTGAGAACACTTGCTTTATAAACTGTTGCTGTGCTTGAGGGAAAAAATGTCTTCAATAAATACAGAACTTGCCTGTAAATATTCTAGAGAAGCAATCATTTCTAAAGTAGCATATAAATCTTTAACATCCTTAATATTACTTTGTTCTGGTGAAGCTCTCTGAAGTGGGTCACAAGAAAACTAGTTCAGAGATCAACCTCCAGGGAGGAAACAGGAACATTTTTGTCATGCAGTATGACTCATTTGTAGAAGAGCACTGCTGAAATAAAATTGTGGGCCTAATGTATTTCGGTACATGGATATCAAGATTTGATCTCCAACCAAAAATTTGATATGAAATGTTGAAATGATACAAAAAATTTCAACTACCATGCCGAATCCTATGATGTTCTAAAAGGTGATATGAACAATTCTGTGTCTGTTAGGACTTTCAAAATTGCATATGATGTGAGACTTAGATATGAAAAAAAAAATCACACTCCAGATTTGTAATATAGACAAAAGTAAGGTACATATTCCTTTTTTCCTGAGTGTAGGGTTTGTTAACATAAAGAAACTACAAATCAGTACAGTGGGTTTTTTCTGTTCTATCAAACTCTTCATAGATAGCTTCAACCCTGAGAAGTTTAGTCTAGCTTATATAATTAAAACTTAAACATGCTAGAGAACATGCATTACTAGCTGTCTTTTTCTGCTTTCTTTCTGGAAACATGAGCTTTAATTTAGTTTTTCTATTTCGTCATAAAGTATAAGCAAATCACACCGAAAATACTGAAAAATAAAAGTGAGACATTTTCCTTATCAATATGACTTCATGAATACTAAATATTTAAATGAAGATGAGATGAAAATCAGAGTGGAAAAAGCAACATATTTCTGGCTTTAAGGAGAATGGTGAGTAGCATGTTACAGTGTCTATGCATTGCTTTAATATCAGTTCCTTAAGTGAGACTTCAACTGCCAACCAGCACTGCTTTCTTCAGTTTGTGTCTGTGGTAGATAGAGCAGATGGGTGGAAACAGAAATAGAAAGCTTTAAAAAGGAAGGAAAAGGAAGGCATTAGAAAAGAAGTCTCAAATTGCATGCTTTGTTTGAATATTATTATCAGGCTCTGTTTTGAAATGGATTGGTTGTCCAAGCAGGTGTCCTAAGTGTACTATCTAGGCATCTGAATGCCAGCTATCGTGTGAATGTCTGCCAGCATGATAGCCATCAATTGCCATACTGTGAGCCCAACACTGTGAGCAGGAAAATCAGATATTCTGCATGAGCATCTCATGATAAGAACAGCAGAGGGAGCTGTCAATCTTCACGGGATTAAAGTCATAAAGTTTCCAGTACTGGAAATGGGCATGTGTTACACAGTAATTACTCAATGCCAGAATACTACACAGGGCTTGGTGAGATGCATATCTTGATGAGATGCATGTAGTCTTTGAATATATACAGATGTATATCTGGACTTCCATTATTTCATAGCTTAATCAAACAACCCACATGGTTTAATATCACCCTGAATTTATCTTCACTGACTGTAGCCATTAGCTCCTGAGGTTTAGCTTAAAAAAAAAATAATATAACTCAGTCAACTTTTTTATTTTAATTTTTGGTGGATGCTACTTCCAACTCTCTAGAACTTCTCTTTCTTTACTACTGGCTTTCTAAATCCTACAATTATTTGAAATTTCCCTTGACTACTTACCACAGAATCATAGAATCCTTTTGGTTGGAGGAGACCTTTAGGATCATTGAGTCAACTTTAACACTACCAGGTCACCATTAAACCATGTCCCTAAGCACCATATCATTTGAAATAAACTTCAAGGATAAGAACTGCAACACTTGTCTGGTAATCGATAATCATTTCTGTGAAGAAACTTTTCCTACTGTTAAATCTAAATATCCCCTTGCACAACTAGTGGCCATATGTTGCTCAAAGAGGCATGATTCTAAGGACAACTAATAAGAGTACAACACAACAGCAAAAATTGTATCAGAAGTAGGAAAAAAGTCCAGCATGTTCCAGTCATGTACTTCATATGAAGAAGTGATCAGCAAATGGCTTCCTAAAAATTGTGTTGTTTTTTTGGGGTTTTTTTTTGGTTTTTTTGGGGTTTTTTTCTGGCATGTAGATAGCTCTATTTCTTCCACTTTTCCTCCTATGGCAACACAAGCTAAGATGCTTTTTCTAAGTGAGACTACTGTGCTATTTGTCATGCTTCAGTTGTGGAGTTTTTAAGCACTGCAAAAAGATCTTTAAATGGTAAGAGACACATTTGTTCAGTGTTCTTTCAACACTAGTTGAGATGTCACACAGATCAACCCTGTCTTCATTTGATTGCTAATTTGCCCAAGGCAAATTTTTTAAATCAAACTCAGCAATAAGGTACACAATAACAAAACTAAGTGTTAAGTAAAGAACTCTTAGTAATAAAAGATTATAAATGACTAAGAGTTATTTTACTAAAATATTAAAATGACATTTTTAATGCTTTTCTAATGAGCACAACAAGTGTTTGTGATAATCAGAAGTTTAAACTACAAGAGTATCAACCCTCTCGGGTAACAAAATCAACCCAGCCGCACAACTTTCCTTGTCAGTAAGTCAGAGGAATGGGATGTTATCCAGAAGAACATGGACAAGCTGGAGAGGTGGGCCCAGTGGAACTTCACAAGGTTCAACAAGACCAAGTGCAGAGTCCTTACATAACAAGGGTCATAACAATGATCTTTATCAATAAATGCTGGGGGAGGAGGTGATAGAAAGCAATCCTGAGGAAAAGTACTTGGGGATGCTAGTGGCTGAGAATCTGAACGTGAACAGTGTGTGCTTGCAGTCCAGAAGGCAAATCACATCCTAGACAGCACTATAAAAGTGTGCCAAGCAGATTGAAAGAGGTGATTCTGCCACTGAGCTCTGCTTTGTTGAGACCTCACTGGATATTATGGAGCTGACTGACAGGACTTTAAACTAAACGTGAGAGGGGACTGGGATAGTAATATCAAGCTCATCTGTAACAAGTAGAGGGATGACACATGGGGCTGTGGGGATGGAGTAGTAGTAAAGGCCTTCAATCTTTTACCCTGAGACAAGTGGTGGATACTGCAGCATAGGCAAAGCCTCATAGAAATGAGGCAGGGTCTCCTGAAATAATGTCCTTCCTGAGACAGGAAGGACATCCCATGAAATACCTTGGGGGAATAATGGGGTGTCCTTCCTAGAAGGACATGGCAAACAGCCTAGCTGAAGTGCCTCTAGGTGAATGCACACAACATGGCCAACAAATAGGAGGAGCTGGAAGCTACCATGCTACAGGAAAGCTGTGACATAGGGGCCATTACTGAAACTTGGTGGAATAAATCCTGTGACTAGAATGTGTCTATAAGCTGTTGAGAAGGGACAAGAAAGGAAGGAAGGGTGGAGATGTTACTATCTATGTTAAGAATTGGATGGAATGTCAAGAGTTGTCCCTAAAGGATAGCCATAAACAGATTAAAATGCTTATGGGTAGGAATTAGGGATCAAAACAACAAAAGGAGCCTTGTGGTTGGAGTCTACTACAGGCTGCCCAATCAAAGGAAATACATTGATGAAGACTTCTTTCTACAGCTCCAAGAGACATTGTGCTCACAGGCTTTCATCCTGCTGTGGGATGACAAGCACCCCAACATCTACCAGAAAAGTAGCACAGCAAGCTGCAGGCAATCAGGAAACTCTCATCAAGTCTCAATGACAACTTCTTAAGACAAGAAATAGACAGTCCTACCAGAGGGGATGTGTTACTTGACTTGACGGTCACAAATGAAAGTGAGGCTCATCAGGGGTATCAAGATGGGATGCAGCCTGGGCTGTAGTGTTCATACACTAGTGCAATTAAATGTCTGAAGTGGTATGAGAAAGATGAAAATCATAGTTAGGACTTTAAATTCTAGGAAAGCAAAATTCCAGCTCTTCACACTCAGTAAGCCCCCCCAGGCAAGACATCTCAGGGTCAAAGAGACAGAACAGAGCTGGCAGATATTTAAGGATGCTTTCCACAGAGTGCAAGAACCATCAGTCCCCAGGAGTAAGAAATCAGGAAGGGAAGGTAAGAGACAAGAATGGCTGAGTCAAGACCTCCTTGTCAAACTGAAAATGAAAGTGGAGCTACACAAGCGGTGGAGGCAGGGACAAGTGGCCTGGGAAGGGTATAGAGATACTGCCTGGGTGTGTAGGGACAGGGCAGAAAGGCCAAGGCACAGCTGGAGATGAACTAAGCAAGGGATGTAGAGGCAAACAAGAAAAGCTTCTACAGGTACATGGACCAGGAAAGGAAAGTTAAAGAAAGCATAACCCCCAAAAAAGCAATGCTGCTAAGTTAGTAACAAATGAGGAGAAGGCTGAAATTCTGAGCAAGTTCTTTGTCTCAGTCTTTACTGACAGCCTTTCCCCCCACAATTCTCAAGTGAGTAGTCCACAAGACAAAATTCAGAGAATTGAAATCCCTCTCAGTGTAAATTGAAGACAAGGTTCACAACCATCTGAGGAACGTGAACATACACAGGTCCATGGGACCTGATAAGATGCATCCCAGAGTCCTAAGAGAACTGGCTGATGCTCTTGCAAAGCCACTGTCCATGATACTTGAAAAACCGTGGCGGTCAGGTTATTCTGGAAGTGCTGAGGCATGTGAAGGGCAGAGTTGTAATTCAAGATATCCAGCATGACCTTAGCAAGGTCAAGTGGCATTTTACAATCAAGTGACCTCATCATCAGTGGACAAGAAAAGAGCTACAGATGTCATCTATCTGAAATTATGCAAGGCCTTTGGCATTGAGCTCCACAATATCCTTCTCTCTAAGTTGGAGAGATATGGGTTTGATGGGTAGACTGTTCAGTGGATAAGAAATTGGCTGGATGTTCGGATCCACAAAATAGTAGTCAATGGCTTGACATTCAGATGGAAAACAATGGCAATTGGTATTCCTCAGGGGTCTGTACTGGGACTGCTTCTGTTTAATGTCTTCGGAAATGATAGTGACAGCAGCATTGAGTGCAACTTTGATGATGACACTAAGCCGTGTAGTGTGGTTGATATGCCAGAGGAATGTCATTCCATCCAGAAAGACCAGTACACGAAAGAAATGGACACAGGCAAACCTCATGAGGTTCAACAAAGACAAGTGCAGGGTCATGCGTCTGGACTAGAGCAACCAGTTGTATTGAGGTAGTCTAAGTGGGGAAAATACTAGAGATCAGTCCTCTGGGAAAAGACCTGACTGTACTAGTGGATGAAAAGCTGGACAATGTGCAGTTGCATCACAAATGGCCAGCTGCATCCTGGGCTGCATCAAAACAAATGTGTTCAGCATATCAAGAAGGCATGGAGCTCCTGGACCAAGGAGTCCATGGCAACTGACAGGATACACACATGGGTACTGAGAGGACTAGCAGAAGAGGTTGCTAAACCCCTATCTATTATGTGACTACAAAAGGGGAAACATAACTCCTGTTTTCAAAAAGGGTAGGAAGGAGGAGCCAGGGAACTACAGGCCAGTCAGTCTCACTTTTGTGCTCA